>ML111075.1:19124-48931 GCA_003697995.1 Taxidea taxus jeffersonii
AAAAAAAAAAAAAAAAGAAAAAAAGAGGAGGAGGGGACAGATCTTAAAAGTCCCTATATACCACTGTAATAACTTTAGCTTTAAATGGAGTGAAATGGGGAAGTACTGGAAGGTTTTGAGCAGAGGGTTTTGTATTCTTCACTCCCTCTATGTCTCAGGCTTCTGTTCAGTAAATATTTATGGACTGATTTCCGTGGGAGCCATACGAGAAGATGCTGACTTAAGAGTTTTATACTAATAGTGACAACTGTCGGTGGCCCCAGGGCAGCCAGAGGGGAAGATGTTTTGAGGCAGATAAGACCTAGCAGAACCTTAAGACTTTACCACATAGCTAAAAACAACTTAGAAATACCACCAAGATAATTCACATGCTTTCCTAAAAAACATTTAGTAGTGATTTAATGAATCTTGACAACAAGCTTTAGGAAGCAAAATTCTCTTCACCAATTGCCTCCTGTACTTAATAGGCCTTCAGTCCCAGCGTCTCGCTCATTCTTTTGAATGGAATTAAAGACTTCCTTTTGATTGCTGATGAAACTTGGTAGCTTTTTAATTATGACCAATGAATAGTACATCATAAATTTAGTGACAATGTAGCATTTTAAAAAAGATTTTATTTATTTATTTAAAGATTTTATTTATTTGACAGAGAGAGAGAGATCACAAGTAGGCAGAGAGGCAGGCAGAGAGAGAGGGGGAAGCAGGCTCCCTGCTGAGCAGAGAGCCAGATGCGGGGCTCCATCCCAGGGCCCTGGGATCATGACCTGAGCCAAAGGCAGACGCTTAATGACTGAGCTACCCAGGTGCCCTGGGGAGCCTACTTTAGAAAAACAATGTTAAGACCTGGTAATTTGTAAGAATTTGTTAAGAACTGGATCAAATTTCCTTTCAGGGTGTAGAACAGTTAGCTCCCAGATTAGGGATTTATTGATCAGGTGCAAGAAAGGTTGAATTCTGAAGCAATTGCTTCAAGTTCTACAATTGTCCTTGAACGAGTCTTGCCTCCCACTGCATTAACAATGATGATTATTTGACATGGGATGATCTACTTTACAGCAATAAGACCTTTTTGTTCTTCTAGGAAGCAAGCATTGTATTTTATATGTATTTTAATATTATGTTTTATAAGTGTCTAATAAAGGGGCACCTGGGTGGCTCAGTGGGTTAAATCCTCTGCCTTCTGCTCAGGTCATGATCCTAGGGTCCTGGGATCGAGCCCCGCATGGAGCTCTCTTCTCAGTGGGGAACCTGCTTCCCTTCCTCTCTCTGCCTGCCTCTCTGCCTACCTGTGATCTCTGTCTGTCAAATAAATAAATAAAATATTTTTAAAAAATTTATTAGACAGTAAATTCTAAAAATTACCCAGAATTATTCTGCCTTTAGTGTAGAGCTCATTTTCTCAGGACAGGCAATACCAACATTCAAATGTTTTTTTTGAATGAACCTAATGAATGAGTTGTGTGGTGGGGGTGGTGGCCCTTGTCCCCAAAGACCATTTGACTTCTTCCTTATCGGGGCAGCATGGTGACCCTCTTGTCAGGTTTCCTCGTCCCACTCTTCAGTTTTCACGCTCAGAAGTACATCAAGCTCTAGCTAGATCAGTGCTACCAAACGTTTGCTGACTGCTATCAGCCCCAAACTGGTACCAGCTTACGGCCCCAGACAGAAACTGAGGGCAAGCATTTCGAGTTTCTAGAACTATATGGCAGAGTGATTGTCAGGCGAATAATTTTTCCTTTCCTTTTTTTTTCTTTTTTTAAGTTTTTATTTATTTGAGTGAGAGAGAGAGAGAGAGAGAGAACACAAGCAGGGGGAGTGGCAGACTCCCCGTTGAGCAAAGATCCTGATCCCTGGGACCATGACCCGAACCAAAGGCAGATGCTTAACTGAGTGAGCCACCCGGGCATCCCAGTAATTTTTTTTTTTCAGTCACACTGTATCTTTTAAAAATCCATTTTCATTGCATTTGGCTTTTTACAGTGTACAGTCTTCAGGCTGTGAGAATTTGGAAATCTAGTCCTTTAAGTAAGAAATCTGAAACACTGTTCTAGATGACCCTTTACCTCTGATGCCTCTAGAAAAATGCCAATTCCTGCATCAGTCCAGCCTTGTGTTTTTGCAAGTGTGAATGCCAGTGGCCTCAGTCTTTGCACCTAGTCTTACTGTGACCTTGGCCTCCATTCCATCTCTGCATTAGGGCTGAAATCCAGCATACTCATTTCCACAAGCCTCCATAGTGCTGCACCTGCTCGGTGGGAGATTCTAATTCACACTATTATCCCTGCACAGTGCGATTATGGTAGGAGGCTCAAGGGAATTGGTGACCAACAGCAGGAATGCTTTTTTTTTTTTTAAGATTTTATTTGACAGAGATCACAGAGATTTTATGTATTTATTTGATAGAGATCACAAGTAGGCAGAGCAGCAGGCAGAGAGAGAGGAGGAATCAGGATCCCTGCTTAGCAGGGAGCCTGATGCGGGGCTCGATCTCAGGACCCTGGGATCATGACCTGGGCTGAAGGCAGAGGCTTTAACCCACTGAGCCACCCAGGCACCCCAGGAATGCTTTTTGTTATTCATATATACTACTCAGACATGCCAATATTCATGAGTTTTGATAGCTTCAATGTGTTTCAATGTATTATCTAACCAGGCCCATACAGGCTCAGGTTTTGCCCGTGTGATGCAATTTTTAAATCATAAATGTTAAAAATTTGGGAGAATAGGTTAGACATTCTTTATGAAAGTACTGATAGCAAATTTGGGTAATTTTTTTAATTTGGGGATTTGGGATAAATTCTTTATCTACCTTTTGGCTCATTAGCCTCAACATATCCAAAAGCAAACTTAGTCTCTTCTGGTCCAATCCTCTTCCTTTTCCTTGTCAATAGAACCAAGCCAGAAAACTCCAGGTCTCCCACCATTTTCCTTACTGTGACTTCACCACATTAGCTGTCCCATTTACCTCATCTCCTGCAGAGGCTAACTCGTCTCTGGAAATCCAGACTAACCTTCTGCAATCCACTTTGAAGCTCCTTCGAGAATTATCTTTAAATTTTCCCCACCCACGTTGCTTCTTCAAATATGTTCATCATAGAGGTGTTTGGATGAAACAATTTGAAAGGGCTCAGATGTGAGCTGTCAGTAGCCAATACTCCTGGGAAGTAAGGGAAATTAATGTGTTGGTCCTGGGAGCAGGGGATTGGGGGGGTGGGGGGGTGGGAGGAAATCTGGGTTTATTTATTTATTTAAAAAAGCAATGAACATAAATCAGCTGCCTTTTTTTGTTTTAAGATTTTATTTATTTATTTGACAGAGATCACAAGTAGGCAAAGCAGGCAGAGAGAGAGGAGGAAGCAGGCTCCCCGCCGAGCAGAGTCCAATGTGGGGCTCCATCTCAGGACGCTGGGATCATGACCTGAGCCGAAGGCAGAGGCTTTAACCCACTGAACCACCCAGGCGTCCCCAAATCTGGGTTTATTACCACAGCATTCACCACCATCTCAACCACCTCCCCTCCTCTGCCCACTCAGCTCCTCCATGCAGAGTATTGCGATTTCTAGACCAATTCACCTTCTGTCTCTGAAAGATCTGTCCTTGCTTTTTGGTACTTCCCACAACTGGGAAAAAGATAAGATTTCTACATTTATAAATCCTTCCCAACCTTCCCAGGGAAGAAGCAGACTCTATTCTATGCTCTTGCATCCTACCTCTATGTAGGCATCTACTTCCTCTACGAGAATGAGACCCTCAAGGGGGTGGGGGAGAATGATGGTTCATTCATTTGTATATTCTTAGCATCTAGCATTATGGCCAGCTTTTAATTCATACTCTGAATTTCTGGCTGAACGTCAGTTCTACTTGTACAATGAGCATATTTTTATTTAAAGATTTATTTCAAGAATGAGCAGGTGGGAGGGGCAGAGGGAGAGAATCCCAAGCTGACTCCGTGGTGAGCCCATCTATCTCAGGACCCTGAGATCACTACCTGAGCCAAAACCAAGACAGATGCTTAACTGAGCCACCCAGGCGCCCCTTAAAAAATTTAGCACAGTCACATAGACGTGTCCAAATGAACAACCCAGCACTCTAATTTTTGACATACAGGTTGTTTCTACATGCAATTTTGTAGGACTATAAACACAGTTTGAAAAATTTCCTCGGGGCATATGGGTGGCTCAGTGGGTGAAGCCTCTGCCTTCCACTCAGGTCATTATCTCAGGGTCCTGGCATCGAGCCCCATATTGGACTCTGCTCAGCGGGGAGCCTGCTTCCTCCTCTTTCTCTGCCTGTCTCTTTGCCTACTTGTGATCTCTGTCAAAGAAATAAACAAAATATTTTTAAAAAAATAAAAAATTCCTCAAAACTGAAAATAGATTGTCAGATTAATCTCCTTAGGAACTATTATTCAGACTACCATCACTGAATTAGTGTTATTTTCAGAAGGCCTTGCCAGTGTTAAGATTTCATTATCTCACCTCATTTTGCAGGCTTTGAATACCTGCAAAATGATCAGGCTGGTCAGACAGTTGAGGAGATACCAGGAAACTACTTCAGAGAACCAGGGTCAAGGACATCAAGGGGTTAATGAATGCTTTAACTTCCAGGGTTCACCTCAACTTCTTACTACCAAATGCTAAAGATGACCGCTAAATAGGCAAATGTGCTATTAAGGGTGGGGGGGGGGAACTAAGTTGTAAAGATGGTGAAATAATTGAATGAATTCCCAAGTTTTAGGGTAGCCCTGAAAAGGAAACATTTAAAAAAGATTTAGCTGAGACCACGCGGTGCCTGGCTGTTAGTAGAGCGACTCGACTTCTAGGTTTTGAGTTTGAGCCCCAGGTTGGGTGTGGAGCCTACTCTTAAAAAAGGCAGGGGGTGGGGGGAAATGAATCTGAATGCTGATTTCTACTTGTGAAAACTTGGGCCAAGTGTTTGGGAGCCTGCTTCAGAGAGTTCTATAACTAAACTCCCCCAAGACAGGAATATTGACAGATAAAGGAATATTGACAGATCATTTCATGCGTGCCAAAAGGGGAGGGGAGGAGGTCTGATAAAAAATACGCCACCCAGGGGGCACCTGGGTGGCTCAGTGGGTTGGGCCTCTGCCTTCGGCTCAGGTCACGATCTCAGGGCCCTGGGATCGAGCCCCGCATCGGGCTCTCTGCTCAGCGGGGAGCCTGCTTCCTCCTCTCTCTCTACCTGCTTCTCTGCCTACTTGTGATCTCTATCAGTAAATAAAAAATAAATAAATAAAAATTTAAAAAACAAACAAACAAAAAAATACACCACCCAGGGATGCCTGGGTGGCTCAGTTGGTTAAGCAGCTGCCTTTGGCTCAGGTCATTGTCCCAGCGTCCTGGGATCGAGTCCCAGGTCTGGCTCCTTGCTCGGCGGTGAGCCTGCTTCTCCCTCTGCCTCTGCCTGTGCTTGCTCGCTCTAACAAATAAATAAAAAAAAATACTTTCTAAAAAAAATACACCACCCATTCCTGAGAAAATGAGCAAACTATAAACAGGAAACTTTTTCTTTTTTTTTTTTTAAATTTTATTCATTTATTTGACAGAGATCACAGTAGGCAGAGAGGCAGGTAGAGAGGGAGGGAGAAGCAGGTTTCCGGCTGAGCAGAGCCCTATGTGGGGCTCGATCCCAGGACGCTGGGATCATGACCTGAGCTGAAGGCAGAGGCTTTAACCACTGAGCCACCCAGGCGCCCCTAAACAGTAAACTTTGTAAAAGATATCTATACATAGAAGCCAACAGCAAACATTCCTGATGGAATATGCAGGCTTTCCTTCCTAAAACTGAAAGTAGTAGGTGACTTTTTTTTTTTTAAGATTTATTTATTTATTAGTTAGAGAGCGAGTGAGCACAGGCAGACAGAGGCAGAGGGAGAAGCAGGCTCCCTGCCGAGCAAGGAGCCTGATGTGGGACTCGATCCCAGGACGCTGGGATCATGACCTGAGCTGAAGGCAAAGGCTTTTAACCCACTGATCCACCCAGGCACCCTGATCTTTTTTCCTTGTATATTTGTTTTGTTTCCTAAGTTCCACATATACATGAAAATTGGATGATATTTGTCTTTCTCTGTTTCACTTAGCATTATACCCAAGAAGGCAGCCGCTTAACCAACTGAGCCACCCAGGCGTCCCAGTAGGTGACTTTTTAATAGACCAGGGTAAGACTCAAGCAAGCCATACCGTTGTTGACCAAAATGGAAGATGTACCCTTTTAAAAATTATTTTTATTGATGTATAATGTATTATTTGCTCTAGGGGTACAGGTCTGTGAATAGTCAGGTTTACACATTTCACAGCACTCACCATAGCCCATACCCTCCCCAATGTCCATAACCCAGCCACCCAGGATGTACCCTCATAAATGCCTACTTGCACTACGCTGAAGAGTACCTCCCTGAATTCTGCTCCCTAGGTGTCTCAACCTCACCTTAGCCAGTCTGCTCTGACCACCTATATATATTCAACAGGTATTAGAGGTCCTAACCAGTGTATTCTAAAGAGCTCAGCAAGGTCCTATAAAAAGACTTTAAAAATTATAAATTAGGGGCGCCTGGGTGGCTCAGTGGGTTAAAGCCGCTGCCTTCGGCTCGGGTCATGATCCCAGGGTCGTGGGATCGAGCCCCACATCGGGCTCTCTGCTCTGTGACAGCCTGCTTTCTCCTCTGTCTCTCTCTGCCTACTTGTGATCTCTATCTAATGAATAAATAAAATATTAAAAAAAAATTATAAATTACCTACAAGATAGCAACTGGAAAGAAAATTCAATTGACACCAGCATCAGTGAACCTAAAATACTTGAGTTCATCAAATCATACAGAACAGCACACAAAACATTTGAGAAAATTATAATGGATTCTATCCAATTATAATGATATCATCAGGTTCTTTATTTTTAAAACGTTTATGGGGGGGGAGGGACAGAGCACCTGGGAAACTCCAGCAGACTCTGCTAATAGCCTGGAGCCTGACAAGGGCTTGATCCCACCACCCCAAGATTATGACCGAGTCAAAACCAAGAGTCAGGTGCTCAAGAAACTGTGCCACCCAGACTCTTTAATAAGGGGAACTGAAGGGTACCTGACTGGTCCAGTTGGTAGAAGATGGGACTCATGATCTTGGGGGTTGTGAGTTTAAGTCCCACCTTCGGTGTAGAGCTTGCCAAAACAAACACCCCCCCCCCCAAAAGCCCCCAACAAGCTTGTTTTAATATTTATACAGAAATACTGGTAACCATGAAACAGTCAAAGCAGTCAAGAACTAGTCGAATTTAAAAGGCACCAAAGTAATTCAATGGAGACAGTACAAATGGTGCCAGAGTAACTGCCCAATCACATGGGTGAAAACTAAGTTCATTCCCTACCTCACTGCACACACAGAAACCGGAGATGGATGACAGATGTGAAAGCCAAAAATTGAGGCTTTCACAAGAAAATACCACCACTACCACAATGTGAGGCTAGGTAGATTATCAACAGGAAAAGATCCATTAAAAATGTTGGTAAATCAAGACTTGAGATTAAGAACTTCTACTCAAGTCGCTATTAGAAAATGAAGAGACAGAAGACTAGAAAACATTTGCAGAGCACTAAATAAGGAACTTGTGTGCTAAATAACCAACCTAATTTAAACGTCTGAAACACTTTTGAAGTCCACTAATGGTGGATAAAGGTATGAGAACATGTTCATTACTCAGAGAAACAGATTTAACACAAGGTACCACTACAGATCCAGAAGCCACAAAAACACTTGTATGCAAATGTTCATTAGCAGCTTTATTCATGTTTTCAAAAAATTGGAAACCAATAAAATGTTTAACAGAATGGATAAACGCACTATAGTACATTCATATACAACAGCTCCTACTTGGCAAAAGGAATACAAGGTTTAACCTCTCAAAAACCTCATATCCAATGAAAAGCTCTTTGAGTATATACCTTGATTCAATTAATGTAAAGTTTGAGTGGGGCAGGGTCCCCAGTGGGACCCCATGCTATGGTGAAAAAAATTGGAAAAGTAGTTAGCTAGGGGGTGGACGTAGTCCGAGTTGCCCAGTTAAACTTTTGTCCCAATATGGCTGTGGACTAAGAAGTGTATCCACTTTCCAGAACTGTAGCTAAGATTTGCATATTCAACTTTGTAAATCTTGCCTAAAAAAGATGTACAGTAGGGACACTTGGGTGGCTCAGTGGATTAAGCCTCTGCCTTCAGCTCAGGTTATGATCTCAGGGTCCTGGGACAGAGCCCCAGATCCCATAGGGCTCCCTGCTCTGTGGGGAGCCTGCACCCCTCCCCCCGCCTGCCTTTCTGCCTACTTGTTATCTCTCCGTGTCAAATGAATAAATAAAATCTTAAAAACAACAAAAAAAATGTACAGTAGATGGGTCTAACAGAGCATAACTGAAGACTGTTTATGGTAGGATATTAAGGTTCAACATACTATTTTGTTTAAATACTCTCCAAATGAAATGTTTTAATTACAAATCTCATCTATTTTCTCAGGTCCTAGCTAATCCCTACAGAGCTCAGTAACAAAATCTCTCATAGTAGAAGGGACAGACTCCAAAGAACAGTTTTCCATTTTAACAAGAAACAAAGGAGGGGGCAGAAAATCTCCAGTCTGAAGGTGGGGAGTTGGGAATTGGAGTTATTTGGCCAGGACAATGAAAGTAAGGTCCTTTACCTTTCATACTGTAATACCGCATCTGCGACTTAGGTGTCTGAATCTCCTTCATTACTTAACTGTTCCTGTAAAAGAACCTGGTGTTGACGACAGTATTATACTATGTGACAGTTTACTTTTTCACTCACATCATAGAAAATATCCTCTAATCTGCTTTTTCTGGGAAAGATCTGAGTATACATTTTTATAAGATTCCAACTTTCAGATTGTAGACCATGAGACTTAACCGAATGTTTGCCAAATGAGATATGTACTTAACATGGCAAAATGATCAAGGTTGTAACTCTGTTCTAGTTAACAGAAATACCAGTGAATGAAATATAGAAAATGTATTTACAACTTGTTCCTCGCTGCTGCCACCAGTGCACGTCTATTCCACAATAAAGGCTGGAACACTTTACCTCCAAACTTTTGGTTTAACTCCCAACTCACAAACACACTTTCTTAGTCTATTTACCCTTACTAGTCTTTGCTATCCAGTATACATACAGAACCCAGCTATTTCTTTTAAGCTTCAGTTATGAAACCCCTAACAAAAATGCTTAAATCTGAGTATAAATTATTCTCCCAGGGGCTTAAAGATCTTATGTCTTCATGATTATTCTCCCAAATGTTAGAAAATAACCAAATATAAATTTCCTCCAATCATAAAAACTAGATGTTATTTTTTAAATAGTATACATGACCAAATACTAGACATCAATAGAAAACTTTCTGAATGTCACTGGACAATGAATTAAGCAAACTTTTATTGAAGCTTAAATTGTGGTACAGAAGTACATTTCAACTGATTTAAGTCCAACACCATGAAGAGAGAAATAATGGCACCAAAATTTTCCCTCTTCTATCATACACACTAGGATTAATTTCAATTACTATTTAACCTATAGTTTTAATTTTTCTAGGCTTTATTCCATAGAAATTTGTGCAGTTTTTCAACATTAGAAATCTACTAGGAGAAAAAAAAAATCAGACCTCAAGCCAACAAATGTCATCATATCTACTGGGACACTGTTCAAGAACAAAATCCACTTTGAGCATTGGTCCTCAAAACAGTACCAAAACATCAGGTACCGTGTGCTAATTTCAGAATCAAACTGATCCACTGACTGAAAGTTTCTTCAATGAAACTTCGAATTAACATGCTTAAAATAAAAGTCAAAATTTGTGTTCCAACCACTTGATTTCAAACCAAGTAGATTTTGTGTTTAGAAACACTAAAAAAAGTGTTTCATTTATAAATACAGAAGGAACAAAAACATCACTGCATCAATCCAGAAAGAATAAAGAAAATTTTTGTGAGGACAAGAATATAAAAAATTTAGTCAACTTCGCTGTTTTCTCAGCTGCTTAAATCTCGTATTTGCAAATATAGCTAAAAGATGCCAACTCCTCAAAGTCTGTATTTCTAGTCATTTGCCATTAACCAGTCTGGAATTGGGTCTTATGCATAGTATTTTGCTTCATTGTGTATGTTTGAATAACCTGAACAGTTCTCATTCTAGGAAGTTTCACCTGATGCTATGAAATCATGGTGAAAGCAACACCAGGAAGAGAAACAGTTCATGTCAGAACACTATCATAATGCATTACAAAGTCCAAGAACTTTAAGTCACAAGAGGACAAGGACAGACTCCATTTTCAACCAAAGTTTATGGTATATTATGAATGAAAATGACTGGAGATAGCTACTGAAGTAAAAGTTAAGGTGAATCATCTGAGCTGACTTATTAAATCCTGTAAATACCTTTATTCTTAAATTTCCTTGCTAATAAACTTAAGTGATAAAATTATACAAGTATACTTATTAGCAAGTCACTAAATGCCTGGTACTCATGAGAAGCTAATCTCATTTAATGGGAACACAGAATGGCACAGTTTCTGGAATAGTTCTGCCAGTATACCCTAATATAAATGTATGTGTCTCCCTTGCTGATCAACAGGTTTATTTTTGTCACTATCTCTCAAAAGAGCCCATGTCAATATAAAAGGAGGCCAAACTCTCTTGACCTTAAGAAGAAAATTAAGCCCAGGGTCCACTCTCCCTCCCCCCTCCCGGGTATAAGATTAGTATAAACCCACAGTGTAACAGTGTATTGCTTTATTGGGGGCGGGGGTTTGGGAGGCAAGACACCATGATGAGAACAAAATCAATTAAAGGAAGTACAGTTACAGGAAGCAATAATGTTAAAATAGTAAGACACAAAATGGAAAACTGCAATCATTTTCTTAAGAGGACTTGACTCGTGGAAGATAAACTTTAATTGCTGTTGCAAAAAACATCTGTATGAAATAGAAACTGGTTTCAGTAATATTAGTAGAGAATATGTTCTAGAAAGTGGAGGTAACTGGATGTAAAATCCTGGCAGCAATTTAATAGAACAGTCCCAGATGATTAGGCTGAGGCCAACACCTAATGAGGACGAAAGCCTTGTCTGTGGGGAATTTTGGATGATACCTGGAGAAATATTACACTGTGCGTAAACCAAATTGAATTGTTTTCACAAGTGTTGTAAAGTTTCATATAGTAAAAGTTTTTTTCTACATGCACTTCAATTTCACAGCAAGAGTGGCATAGGATACCTAAACACAGAAGAGAGCATTCATGCAAGATATCTAACTCCTTGATATAATAATGCATACAATTCAAAATGATTACACTATCATTACATCTAGGGCTTTCTGCAGCTACAAGGTGGTGGTTATGGAAAGCATGGCCCCCGATATCATTATCTAAAAAGCAGCCACCACCTCCTTCTATGTGTGTTCTCTTTTTGCGTTTTTTCTTCATTTTTATTAATCAACTCTGCTGTTGTTGCTGCTTCTTAGCAAAACTGGTAAAAACAAAATTGTAATCATTGAACATAGCGCTCTGGCAATCAAGACGTTTAAAGCCTTCAATCTTCTGGGGTGAAGAAAGCACTGTGCGACATTTAGAACTCTGGGGAAAAAATTAAATAAAGCATTAGTGTTTCCAATCTGAACAAATATTTTCAAATAAAACAGTCACTTAATAAGTATTGAAGACTACTGTCTGAAGAAAAACTGTGGCATTTGAGTATTTTAGCTGTCTCAGTGAGATATTCTATGTTGTCCCCCAACATGCCCATCTATCTACAGGAAAAACAAGACAGAAGCACCCATCAACTGGGCTAGATATAAAGTAAGGACCAAGTCTAATCAAAGATACAAAGCATCTCCTGTACCAGTAACCTTAACAGCAGTACTTCTAGATATCTGATATATGCCATCTTAGAATACATTTTATAACATGACTATCCTTATTTCCTGAAAAATTTTATTGTCAATAATAAAACAAATTACCTGATTTACAAACAGGGTGGTCACAAATTTTCCTGGCTTGAAGACTTCCACAACTTTCCTGATCAGGTCATCATAGGAGGTCTGACTTAAGTTTGTTTCAAAGCTAACATAAGAAAATTCTGGTTCTGGAGTGATGTGAATAGTCCAATAAGTTCCCTTGAAGAAACAGTTTTATGTTAATAATGGAATGGATACTCTTAAATATTTAATAACTATTTTTTTTATTTAAACATATAATGTAACCCCACCCCTCCCCCCACCCCCCCCAGTTTGTTTTATGACATTAAGAATCTCTTTTGGGGACGCCTGGGTGGCTCAGTTGGTTAAGCGGCTGTCTTCGGCTCAGGTCATGATCCCAGCATCCTGGGATCGAGTCCCACATCAGGCTCCTTGCTCGGCAGGGAGCCTGCTTCTCCCTCTGCCTCTGCCTGCACTCGCGCGCTCTCTCTCTCTCTAATAAATAAAAAAATTTTAAAAAAAAAAAAAAGTAAAAAAAAAAAAGAGTCTCTTTTGGTTTGTCAATATTTAATAATTATTAAGCAAAATATCACTTACATCCGATTTCATTCCATTCATCGAATACCCACAAGGATTGAAAAGTGTGGCATCAATGACAGAACCTGGTATCAGGTCACGAATTCCACTCTCCTGGGAAAGAAGAATGAATTTGAAAATTTGAAAAATGAGAATGAGTTAAAATATTTAGTCCCCAGGAAGGATCCAGAATTATTCTTCAAACTGCTTACACGAGTGACATCCTTTGCAGTAACACCATCTTTCATGTAGAACTGGTCCATAACTGCTGGGTCAAGCTCACTCATCAGAATTTCCAGGGTTTGATCTGGCTGACTGATTACCCGAGTCTCTGGGAAATCCAAAGTATACAAGTACCTATATAAAAGTAAAAAGTAAAAAAAAAAAAAAAGTAGTTTCTAAAAAGGACAAATGGCAATTTAAAATAAATCCTATAGAGACCACCCCCCCCAAAATCCATAAAACTGTGTCCAACATACCAACAGTCAGAATTCATACGTCCCATACAATATGCTGCTCCATCTGTTGAGGAAGAGAATGTAAATTTAACAGCTCCATTTGGTAGAATAGCTTTGCCCCCACCCTTCCAGTGGTTAGAGTGATAGTGCTTGCCTCCTATCAGAAATGTTATCAATGAAGGGAAGTGAGTTCACAAGTAGGCAGGATGCCCTCTGTCATCTCTTAAAAAAAAAAACAGTTCACTAGACTGTTTTACTGTCATTCAGAGACATACTTCAGCTAGTGCGCTAGTCTGAGTGCTGAGAAAACTATGGCTCACTCTCCCCTAAAACTCCATTAAGGAAATGGTATTTGATCACCCATTTATCTACATTCCCAATTAAGTACTAGTAATTTTATGTAATACATTCTTCCCATATTTTTGTTCCAAAGCCTCACTCAACACAGTAAATTAACTGGGAGATATTTATACCAAATTATACTCATCACTGACACAGCCTTGTATAAATTTCTTATTAGTAGGTAAGAATAGGATAAAAATCGGACTTTCTTTCCCATGCCTGTGAGCGAGGAGGGGATCTTAAATCCTGCCCATGAGTGGTTTTGTGTGAGGTTAGTAAAATCATCCTAGGTTTTCAGCCACATCTAGGATATAAGGGTGTTAAAGGGTGTTAGATTAGATAACCTTTAGTTTCCTGACCTTGAAGCTCAAAAGGGGAAGGTCTATAAATAAAAGCTTAGTAAATGGAAGAAAATCTTGCCAATTTGTTTGAAGTGACACTATGATCTCACTGTGTTGATCATTTTTAAGCCAGCTCAATTCCTAAATAGAATGCCAAGCCAGAGTTTCTTAGCATGGACCAGCATCTTAGCATGAAGAGTATGAAGGCATTATGCATTGTTCTGGATGAAGAGAACAAACCACTCAGTTAGATATAAATTAGAGCGACTGGCTAGACAAAAATGATCTCTCCCTCCGACAAGTGATCATCTTTTCAAAAACACTGACCTGATGTGCGTGCACATTTTTATCTTAACTATAACCCACCATACTGGCATTCACATATATAAAAAGATCTCTGAAAGGACAGACCTTCTAAGGAAACGGGTTTCAATTTTAATTAAACTCACTTGGGAAAATTGCATTAAGAAACTCTATTTCTTCCTGGAAATTCCGGTGTGGGTACCCTTGGTGAGACGGCTTCATGAAATTCTTACGAGAATAAAAGAAGCTCTGAAAAAGACAAATAACTTTATACATACGTAGGATTCTATCACCTTTCCTAGTCAACAATTTTCTGCACATGTATACCAAAATCAAATCTATAAATATTTCCTCCAATGAAATTTAACATGTTTTCCCTTTAATATGTTTAAAAGGTAAGCGGTCTTGGGGTGCCTGGGTGGCTCAGTTGGTTAACCAGCTGCCTTCAGCTCAGGTCATGATCCTGGAGTCCCAGGATCGAGTCCCCTGCATCGGGCTCTCAGCTCCATGGGGAGTCTGCTTCTCCCTCTGACCTTCTCCCCTCTCATGCTCCTCTCACTCTCTCTGAAATAAATAAATAAAATCTTAAAAAAATAAATAAAAGGTAAATGGTCTTTTGCTGGCCAATAAACAAAAAATGAAGGCCACTGCATCAGAGAAAGGTTCCAGACCAATATCCATGAGATAGTGTTATACAGAGCAACTTTAAGCTGTGGAGAAGAATCTCAAGAAAGCATTAAGAATGCAGATCACATCTGTGAGTTTCTGGAAACTAAAAAAATACCAATCTACTCATAATAGTCACAACTGTAGAAACAAGGTACATTAATTATTTCCGGAGCAGTTATTTCAGCTCTGAGCTTTTAAATAGGAATGCAAGCAATAATTTGAGAACATATGTACATTTAGTTTCAAGAATCAGTGATTACCCACCACAACTAAGCAGTAAATATACAAATTTATTTACTAGGCATATGCGTATCACAGAGCCCTAACGTTTGCCTGGAGGGGAAAAAAAAAAGATTAGGTGTTTGATTACTTACTTGAATTGAATCGAACCCACTGTAATCCCTAGCAAGTTTCAACAGGGGAACCAGTGCTTTCAGCAAGAGGGTGGTACCACATGTCTTCAAAATGAAACGTCTCTTGGAGACAAACATGCTACTCTCACTGCATTTGGAAAAAGTCACAAGGTTATAATGATGTTTATGTATTACTGAGATGCAATTAATTATTATTAGATTATTTACAATGTAAAATTTGGCTATTAGTTTTAAATGTGAAGATCTAAAGGAAGCAAAGAAAGGCACTATGTAGTATCCCTCTCTATTATACAGAACTCCAAATTTAAGGTCCCGGAACCCACAGAAAAGACCTTGTATTAGGCATAAAACATACGAGTTCATTACACAAACCCTTTTCTACTACAGAACTTTCCTCCTCATCTCACCTATCTTAGCATTATTATTTACTGAAGTCATACTTTACTTCAGCTTGTACCACCGACTCTCATATGTATTTCTGTAAACATTTCATTACTTCTTTTACTAGGTAATAAACTCCATGAGGAAAGAAATTTGTTTTTACTCACCATTATATTCCTAGGGCCTGGCATATCATAAGCTTAGTAAAAACCAGGGACCTTATGCAACCATGTTAAATACCATACCTGAAAGGTCCATTATAGTATGTATAAGAAACAAATGTTTTTACTGGGGTGCCTGGGTGGCTCCACTGGTTAAGTGTCTGCCTTCAGCTCAGGTCATGATCTCAGGGTCCTGGGACCGAGCCCTGCGTCGGGCTCCCTGATTAGCAGGGAGTCTGCTTCTCCCTCTCCCTCTGCCCCCCACCCTTGTTTGTGTATTCTCTCTCACATAAAAAATAAAACAAAAAACCCCAATGTTTTTATTGGATGAATTAGCTTTGTACCTATAAACATGTTGAATGGCTTTCTTCTATATACTACAGAGACATTTAAACTGAACATTTTGTTTTATACCATTATTTCTCAAAGTAAGGTAAAAATGATTATAGGACTAGGATCCAGAGGAACAATTTGCTATTCCATGCAAAGTACGATTCAGACTGAAATCAGGTCGCTAACACCTGTTTTGGCAGGACTTACCTGAGTACATAAGCTTCCTGCTTGTCAGTTTTTGTCACACTTATGATTGAACATTGCACATCCTTCAGAAGAATGTCCCACTCAGATCTATTATTCAACAACAAAAAAGATGATTATGTCATAACAGTACTTGCCTACTTGAATAAAAATTGTAAAGCTTTTACACTTTGGTGTTCTAACACAATTTATACCCTGTATTTTATATTTGTTGTCACATTCTTGTTCCAGCTTCCGGGTAACATTTAGTTTTATTTCAAAAGCCTACCTATATTGACATATCCACCAACTAATAAAGAGCAAACTAGAAAACTGGAAAATTTAAGTTGTTTTAAGTTGTAAAACTTGCAATTTACTAAGAAAAAACAAATGGAATGAATAAGCAATGCACAGAGGAAATTTAAGCCCACAAACCAAGGTCGATCATTACCTTTCACCAACAAGCAAGCGAAGAAATAAGTCAAAATGAGTCCTTTTTGCCTATTAAATATTTTTTTGTATTAAAAATCAGGCACAGGGACACCTGGCTGGCTCAGCCAGTACAGCATACAACACTATCTCAGGGCTGTGAATTCAAGCCCCACATTGGGTATAAAGGTAACTTAAAAAAATAAAATCTTGGGACGCCTGGGTGGCTCAGTTGGTTAAGCAGCTGCCTTCTGCTCAGGTCATGATCCCAGCGTCCTGGGATCGAGTCCCACATCGGGCTCCTTGCTTGGCAGGGAGCCTGCTTCTCCCTCTGCCTGTGCTCGCTCTCTCTCTCTAATAAATAAATAAAATCTTAAAAAAAAAAAAATAAAATAAAAATAAAATCCTGGGGCGCCTGGGTGGCTCAGTGGGTTAAGCCCCTGCCTTCGGCTCAGGTCATGATCTCAGGGTCCTGGGATCGAGTCCCGCATCGGGCTCTCTGCTCAGCAGGGAGCCTGCTTCCCTCTCTCTCTCTCTGCCTACTTGTGATCTCTCTCTGTCAAATAAATAAATAAAATCTTAAAAAAAAAATAATAAAATCTTAAAAAACAAAAACAAAACCCCACAAGCACAGTACCAGTCAATACTGCTAGCATTCTGTGCCTGTTTCATCATTTTCTAAGAGAAATTATATGACTAATCACAAAAGGCCATAATTCCTATGTTGGGTAAATTAGTTAAATTGAACAGTACCTGAGACCTACCTGAAAAAACTTAGATGAGTTAGGCTTGCTAATGATTTCAAGATTTTATTTATTTATTTTAGAGAGAGAGCGAAGGTGCACATGAAGGGGGGTGGGTAGGTCAGAGAGAGAAGCAGACTCCTTGATGAGCCAGGAAGGAGGACGATGCGGGACTGATCCTGGGACTTCAGGATCATGACCTGTGCTGAAGGCAGTCGCTTAAACTCAGATGCCCTAGGCTTGCTAATAATTATAAAGCCTACTTACCTATAACTTTACCAAGGTGTTTTTAAAATTTGTTTTTATTTTTGAGGCACCTGGTTGGTTCAATTGGTTAAGTATCTGCCTTTGGCTCAGGCTGTAATTCCAGGATCCTGAGACTGAGCCCTACACTGGATTCCCTGCTCAGCAGGGAGCCTGCTTTTCCCTCTTCAGCTCCCCCCCCCCCCCCCCCCCGCTTGTGGTGTCAAATAAATAAAATCTAAAAAAAGATTTAAATTTATTTTTACATTTAAGAGATGGAAAGGGGGAGGAGAGAGGGGAGAAAGTGAGAATGACCTCAAGCAGACTCCCCACTGAATGTGGAGCCCCACACAGGGCTTCATCTCACAACCCTGAGATCATTACCTGAGCCAAAAATCAAGAGTCACACACTTAACTGACTGAACCACCCAAAAGCCCCTGCCAAGCAATTTTTAAAAGAGAGCTAATAGGGACGCCTGGGTGGCTCAGTTGGTTAAGCAGCTGCCTTTGGCTCAGGTCATGATCCCAGCGTCCTGGGATGGAGTCCCACATCAGGCTCCTTGCTCAGCAGGGAGCCTGCTTCTCCCTCTGCCTCTGCCTGCCACTCTGTCTACCTGTGTTCGCGCTCTCTCTCTAACAAAGAAATAAATAAAATCTTTAAAGAAAAAGAGAGAGCTAATAATTAGCTCTCTTTTAAAAAGGTGCCAGCAACTGTTTATGTTAAAGAAAAAAAAATACACATTTGAGGTGCCTGGGTGGCTCCGTTGGTTGGGCAACTGTCTTCAGCTCAGGTATGATCCTGGAGTCCCAGGATCTAGTCCCACTGGGCTCCTTGCTCTGCCGGAAGTCGGAAGTCTGCTTCTTCCTCTGACCTTCCCCCATCTCGGGCTCTCTATTTCATTCTCTCTCAAGGAAATAAATAAAATCTTTAAAAGAAAAAATACACAATAGAGTGGGCCATATCTTGGCAGTTTGTCTCAAAATTTTAAAAAAAGATTTTATTTATTTACCTGATAGAGACACAGCTAGAGAGGGAACACAAGCAGGGGGAGTGGGAGAAGGAGAAGCAGGCTACCTGCCAAGTAGGGAGCCCAATGCCGGGCTTGATCCCAGGACCCCGGAACATGACTTGACCTGAAGGCAGATGCTTAATGACTGAGCCACCCAGGCAGGCCTGTTCCAAGTTTTTTAAATTGTACAATCTGTTGTTTAGGAACAAAAAAAGTTACAATTAACACGCAGTTCTGAGCAACACAAACTGATTATTTTAATCCTCTTATTGTAGGTGGTCATGTAATAGCTTGGCCTTTATTTCTAAGACTCAAAGTTCACTAATGTATGAACATTTCAGAACCCATTGTATTTCAATTCCACAAATAATATCTTTAATGAAAAAAGGAGTAATGGGGCTCTAAAAGAAGCTATTGCTCTTCTGCTTTGTGACATTTCTCTCTTTTTACCTTGTGATCATGACCTGAAATAAATAAAGACAGACACTTTATCGGACGGAGCCACTCAGGTGCCCAACTTTGTGACATTTCCTGCAATTAATTGTCTCTGGGCTTGGTTTCTTTATAACTGGCCAGCAATGAAAACCTACTTCACATGACTGATAAAGATTAAATTACATAATGCATACAAAATTTACCTACCTGATGGAAAGAATTTAAGCACTGGATACGTAGGTAATAAAATTACAAGGGTTTCTCTTTAAAGCTTATCTAATTCAGATCTTACCTAATAACTTCTCACTAGAATTCAGCACTCTTGCAAATATTCTCTTCCACCCACTGGAAACGCTCCCTCCTCAGTTATATTCACTATTCATGCAGACTCCTTCACCCCGTTGTTTTTTTTAATAAATATATATATATACACATATATAGATTTTAAGATTTTATTTATTTATTTGTCAGAGAGAGTGAGCACAGGCAGACAGAGTGGCAGGCAGAGAGAGAGAGAGAAGCAGGCTCCCTGCCGAGCAAGGAGCCCGATGCGGGACTTGATCCCAGGACACTGGGATCATGACCCGAGCCGAAGGCAGCCGCCCAACCAACTGAGCCACCCAGGCGTCCCTTCACCCCGTTTTATAAGTGACATACATCACTCTAAACTTAAGGTACACAGCACAATAGTTTGGCTTACACATTTGTGAAATGATTACCACAGAAAGTTTAGTTAGGATCCTTCATCTCACATCTACAATAAAAAAAGAAAGCAAAGGGGCGCTTGGGTGGCTCAGGGGGTTAAAGCCTCTGCCTTCGGCTCAGGTCATGATCCCAAGGTCCTAGGACCGAGTCCGAGCCCCAGCCCCGCATGGGGCTCTCTGCTTTAGCAGGAAGCCTGCTTCCCGCCTCCCTGCCCACTTGTGATCTCTGTCAAATAAATAAATAAAATCTTAAAAAAAAAAAAAGAAAGAAAGAAAGAAAGAAAGCAATAAAGAAAACCTTCCCACTATGAGAACTCTTGCAATTTTATTCTCTTAAACTTTCACACATACAGCAGTGTTAACAACAGTATATTAATACTTTTAGTAATGCTCTGTAACTTTTTCTTTCTTGAACTTTTCCTCTGGATTTAAAAGCTGTTTTGCTTTTTCATTTGCTTTGGTTTTCTATGCATTAATTTATCCTCAGATGTCCCCCCAACTGTTTCCTTTCAACATTTATTTTGAGTGAGTCTTGGCCAAGATTAGGGTACTAAGACTTAGCTAGTCAGAAAGTCTATACACATGGACAGGGCTTATTTACTGTGGGCCTCTATATAGGGTAGTGGGGACCTCCCTCCTTATCAGTATCATCTTTTTTTTAAAGTTCTTTCCTGGGCAGGTCAGATTATCCAAACATTCCATTCTCTTGCCTAGAGAACATTAAGATTTCTGGTAGGCAAAAGAGGGTAAAAAGCTAAGGACCTCATTCATTATAAGCTTTTATTCTTTGTTTTCAGTAGTCACTCTACCCTTCAACAGTACCTGGTCCCCTCACTTCAGAGGGATCTTTTTGTACTCCCAAAGAATAAATTACTATCTAATCTTCAGATCTCTTGGCATCCCCCTTTTCATCTGACTCAGACAAATTTTATAATGTGAATACAATCAGAAGAACAGCTGAAATACATAAAACATGCACTGATGAATATACAGGTAACTAGCTCTATCCCCATTTCCTGTATTTCAATGGGGCTTTTCCACCAACTGTTTTCTCCCTAGAAATAGGGCACCATAAATTTATTCACCCAAATTAAGCTAAACAAGAGTGAAAGAGACTCCCTGATATGAGGAAGTGGAGATGCAATGGGGGTGGGGGTTAAGGTGGTAGGAAAAGAAAAAATTAAACAAGATGGGATCGGGAGGGAGACAAACCAAAAGAGACTCTTAATGTCATAAAACAAACTGAGGGGGTTGGGGGGGGGAGGGGGTTGGGAGAGGGTGGTGGGGTTACATTATATGCTTAAATTAAATAAATAAATAAAATAAAATGGTGTTATTAAAAAAAAAACAGAATACAAGTTTATAGGGATTCTGAAATGGTTCTGTAGGCTTTTGTGAGAATATTATATATGACTTATGTCCATCTTAAAGATTTGCAATGTATGCTTACAAGTTCAGGACACAAAGTAAAAAAGTGAATGAGAGCACTGTAATTATGCTGAGACAACACATATACTTTGTTCTGGGTACTGCTGGAATGGATTTCACACTACACAGGTGAAAACAACCTGTCCTCAGCACCCTTCTTCTACCTCAAGTCACCTCACTATTCCCACCAAGGATCTTTTCATGAAAAGATTTTAATACTCAGATTACCAAAGTATTTTATTTGTGCAGCTATTTCGGTATGCATGCAAATCCCACAAAAGTCATTCCATATAGTTAGGGAGTTTGTGTTTTATTGTTTTTATCTGCAGTGCTTAGCCCAGTTCGAAAGAGGCCCTCAAGTAAGTATTTGCTAAATCTGGCAATAATTATTCTGATTAAATCTTACGGACATTTGGGAAATAATGAACAGCCTTAAAACTGTTGTTTTTTGTTATTTTTAAAAGTAATCTCTGGGGCTTGAACCCACAACTGAGATCAAAAGTCGCATGCTCTGACCCAGCCAGTCAGGCGCCCCATATAGCCTTAAAATTTTTATTTTTTATTATTTTTTAAAGATTTTATTTATTTATTAGAGAGACAGAGAGAGAGAGAGAGAGAGAGAGCGCACAGGTAGACAGGCAGGCAGAGGCAGAGGGAGAAGCAGGCTCCCTGCCAAGCAAGGAGCCCGATGTGGGACTCAATCCCAGGACGCTGGGATCATGACCTGAGCCTAAGCAGCAGCTTAACCAAATGAGCCACCCAGGCGTCCCTAGCCTTAAAATTTTTAAATCTAAAATTGTTAACATGCTCTTTTACTTTTTGGGATCTGTGGGTCTCTTTGCTGTCCCCAATCTTTTTTCTGTGTTCAAAATGTTCAGAATGGGTAATTCCTACTGATCTATCTTCACTTCAAGTTCACTCACTCTTCTGTCATGTCCAATCTACTAGAGCCTGCCCAGGAAACTTTTTATTTCAGTAGTTATTTTCCTATTCCATCTTCTATTTCTCTAAGACTTTGTCTTTTCCTTTTAAGAGTGTTCACTTTTTTTTTTTTTAAGATTTTACTTATTTATTTGACAGAGATCACAAGTAGGCAGAGGCAGAGAGAAAGGAAGGGAAGCAGGCTCCCTGCTGAGCAGATAGCCTGATTCCGAGCTTGATCCCAGAACCCTGGGATGACGACCTGAGCTGAAGGCAGAGGCTTTAACCCACTGAGCCACCCAGGTGCCCAGTGTTCACTCTTCTTATAGAATGGTTATGACAACTGTTTGTAAAGCTTTACCTGCTTCACCTTGAGGTTGTCTTTTTCCTTTAAAGGATGCTGAAAACTTCCCATTCATAAATTGAGCAATTTATGATTGCATCCCGAAAATTTTGATCATGTTGTATAATTTTAAATCCTGAGGAGCGTATTGATTTTTATGAAAGCCCTTGCCACGGTATTCAGATCTCTCTTGCTTTTGTGTCACCCACTGGCCAGACTGGGACTGCAAAGTGATCTACCAGTTTTCAAAAGCCTCTGATAATACTGTTTATGATCCGATCTATACAGGAGCAGCTCAGTGGTGTTTATATAAATCTTTATGGGATCACTTACTTCACCTCTCTCCTTCCCATAATCTTGCTGACAATTTCTGGTTTGGGGTGGGGGGCCCAATTCTTGGGTCCTCTGGCTAGAAACCCTAGGCTTTAGTTTGTCCACCTGCATTAGGCTGCCTGTGACTGTAACTTGGGCTACAAAAAGGGAAAAGAGCAGTAGGAATATCCATGATGCTCTTCACTCTTGGGACCACAGTTCCTCTGGTCAAAATGAGGTTCCCCCTCCTACACCCAGAGTGTTAGGCATCTGTCTGGCCACCAGAACTATTACAGGGCTGCCTGTGCTGTGGGCAGAACACATACACAAACAGCAAAGCAATACAAAAACAAAAAAGGGATTTTCCCTACCCTCTCTGACCCAAAGGAGCCAGCCCCCTTTCCTTCTCTGCAGACCAGAAAAAGTGGACCTCTCCTGGAACCACTTTTGTCTGAACCTAATGTGCAGTTACCAGCTTCTGGCAGCTTTTCAGACGACCCCAAGAGATAACCAAAGAGGGGCTGGGGGGAAGAAATGGGAAATCACAGTTGTTTCAGTGGTATTTTGAGTTATGGTTTCCTTCAATTCACTTGCCAATATTTACTTTTCAAAGTCCTGAGCTGTCCCATGCATTCTGCCCAAGGTTTTTAGTAAATCCAAGAGACAGCAGCGTGCTTATTCCATCTTGAGGGAAACCAAAATGCTCCTGCACTCATTCACCATTAGTTAATAAATTTTGCAACCAAACTCTTCCTCACCTTAAAAAAAAAATCCTCTAGTATTTTTGAAGTCACAGTACGAAAGAATGCAGTGCTTTAAAACATCTTAAAACAGGGGCGCCTGGGTGGCTCAGTGGGTTAAGGCCTCTGCCTTCGGCTCAGGTCATGATCCCAGGGTCCTGGAATCGAGCCCCGCATCGGGCTCTTTGCTCTGCAGCTTCCTCCTTTCTCTCTGCCTGCCTCTCTGGCTGCTTGTGGTCTCTGTCTGTCAAATAAATAAATGGAATCTTGGGAAAAAACCAAAACAAACAAACAAACAAAACACATCTTAAAACATAGCTGAATGATCAACCAAAAAGACAGTAACAGGAGAACCAAAAGGCTCAAAGAAAGAATAAATCAAGGGGCAAGATGTGAGAGAAAATCGAAAAAGCCAATACAATGCTATACATGTATATAAAGAGAAAGGTGAAAAACCAACATCAAAAAAAAGCAGAGAATTTCAGCTTATTATTTTGTCACTTTTTTTCAGGAAAATAAGCCTCCTTTTGCAAATAAAGCTTTACAGGATCACAGCCACACCCAGATCATGGTAAGTATCCTCCTCCCCAAAATAGGATGCTCTTTACCATCAACAGTACATGGACTGAATAATACTAGGACACACTGCCAGAAAGCAAAACATTAACAGTATATTATATTTGAAGTTTTCTGTCCACGCAAAAGAATGAGGTTGGATCCTTACTTTACACCATCTACAAAAAATAATTAATACATTAAAGACCAAAATTAAGACCTAGGACATAGGGGAAAGCTTCAGGACACTGGATCTGGCAATGCTTTCTTGGATAGGACACAAAAAAAGGAAAGCCAAAAGGACAAAAGCAGACAAAAGGGACTACACTACACCAAACTTAACTTTTGCACATCACAGGAAAGTACTAAAAAGGAGAAAATACTTGCAAATCATATAGGTGATAAAAGGTAAATATCTAGACTATTTAAGGAACTTCCCCAAGAGCAAAAACAAATAACCCAATAGGGCACATGGCTAGTTCAGTAGGTGGAGTGTGGGACTCTTAAAATGGGGTTGTGAGTTCGAGCCCCACGTTGGTTATAGAGGTTATTTAAAAATCTTAAAACAGGGGTGCCTGGGTGGCTCAGTGGGTTAAAGCCTCTGCCTTCGGCTCAGGTCATGATCCTGGGGTCCTGGGATGAAGCCCCGCACCGGGCTCTCTGCTCAGCGGGGAGCCTGCTTCCCCCTCTCTCTGCCTGCCTCTCTGCCTACTTGTGATTTCTCTCTGTCAAATAAATAAATAAAAATCTTTAAAAAAAAATCTTAAAACAACTAAATAAATTAACCCCATTAAAAAACTGACAAAGGACTTGAATAGACAGTTTTCTAAAAACGGCCAACAAGCATATGTAAAGATGCTCAACATCACACAGTTAAGAGAAATGCCACTCAAAACCATGAAATAACACTTCACATCCATTAGGATGTCTACTATTAAAAATAACAAAGGATAACAAGTTTTGGCAAAGATGTGGAAAAATTTTAACATCTGTGCATCATTGGTGAAAGTATCAAATGGTAAAGCCATTACAGAAAACAGTATGGACATTCCTCAAAACCTTGAAGATAGAATTACGGTATGACTGATCCAGCAATTCCACTTGTGGGTACATATCCAAAAGAATTCAAAACAAGGTCTGGAAGAGGTATTTGCACACCCGTGTTGTTGTTCACACTGTCAGGAAATGGAAGCAACCTAAATGTCTACCAAAGGACTACTAGATAAATAAAATGTTATATGTTCATACAACACGGATGAATCTTGAGAACCTTATGCTACATGAAATAAGCCAGTCATGGAAGGGCAAATACTAACTGTATGATTACATTTATGAGGTACTCAACTCTCCTATGAAGTATCTAATGAAATAGTCAAAATCCTAAGGAAAGATGGTTGCCAAAGATTCGGGGAAGAAGAAAGGGGCAATTAATGGGTATAGTTTCAGTTTTGTAAGATGAAAAAGTTCTAAAGACCTGTTGCACAGCAATGTGACTATACTTAGAATACTACTCACTTAAAATGTTAGTCTTTTTTTTTTAAGATTTTATTTATTTATTTATTAAAAAAAATTTTTTAAAAAGATCTTTATTTATTTATTTATTAGTTAGAGAGAGAGAGAGAGAGTGAGCACAGGCAGAGAGGCAGGCAGAAGCAGAGGGAGAAGCAGGCTCCCTGCCAAGCAAGGAGCCCGATGCGGGACTCGATCCCAGGACGCTGGGATTATGACCTGAGCCGAAGGCAGAGGCCTTAACCCACTGAGCCACCCAGGCGTCCCTATTTATTTATTTGAGCGTGCACGCACAAGCAGGGTGAGCAGCTGGCAGGAGAAGCAGGCTGTTTGTGGGATCCCACAACTCCAGGATCATGACCAACTGAGCCACCCGAGCCCCAGTGTTCAGATTCTTTCAAACCACAGTTTTACAAAGTAAATGTCTATGGGAACAATGCTGCTGGCAGGTGGAAGAAATCCCTCAGAGTAATCACTCTCTCATCACCCGATGAGCTGAATCCTTGGTAGAACATACCAGTAGGTCAGTAGGTCAGATCCAGTAGGTCAGACATGCTGCAAATGGTGCCCAGAAATTTGCATGTAAAAGGCTTTCATGCGAATAAAAACTGCTGGTTTCAGGGTTACCAAGTATTTACCCAAAAGTCACACAACTACATGAAGTTTCCATGAACTGTGACCTTAGGTAACAGCCTGATCTGTCTGTTTTAGAGGCTTTTCCCTTAGCACACTACATTCGTATCTTACCCAAAGTATTAGTCTTTGGGTCAACAGCATCTCTTTTTTTTTTTTTTTAAGATTTTATTTATTTATTAGTTAGAGCAAGCACAGGCAGACAGAGAGGCAGGCAGAGGCAGAGGGAGAAGCAGGCTCCCTGCGGAGCAAGGAGCCCGATGTGGGACTTGATCCCAGGACGCTGGGATCATGACCTGAGCCGAAGGCAGCCGCTTAACCAACTGAGCCACCCAGGCGTCCCTGGGTCAACAGCATCTTGAAATAGGACATCATTCTTCAGCAAAGCCTAGACTGACCAGAAGTTAAATTCTGAGTATACCTTTCCCTGAATTAGAGCAGTTCAGATATCCAGAAAAATAATACCTTCCCCTTTTGGGGACGCCTGGGTGGCTCAGTTGGTTAAGCGGCTGCCTTCGGCTCAGGTCATGATCCCAGCGTCCTGGGATCGAGTCCCACATCGGGCTCCTTGCTTGGCAGGGAGCCTGCTTCTCCCTCTGCCTCTGCCTGCAACTCTGTCTGCCTGTGCTCACTCACTCTCTCTCCCTCTCTCTCTCTGACAAATAAATAAATAAAATCTTAAAAAAAAAAAAAAAAAACTTCCCCTTTTGTTCAAAGAAATCAACTAAAAATACACTGCTAATTTTAATTCTAATATTAAATTCTCTATCTCAAGCTTTAAAATTTTAACCACTATTAGTATAAACACTGCTACATTCAGTTGATTATTACTTTCAATGCATACTTCTTTAAAATGAGTGCTTTGGGATAGCAGTTCAAACTTTTTTCAAACTTTTGTTAAGAATGTAAGGAAGCTTAATTCAATATGAAAATTTCTAACTTCAAAACATTTACAGAAAAAAACCATTTACACTAAAAGGTTTCTTGGCAATGGGCTGTAAATTTTTTCAATGTAAAATCACTGATACTGTGCAATGATGTGGTTAAGCAAGGCAGGAGGTTCTGGGAAAGTTAATGTTGAAGTGTAATTTACAATCTTTCCAACTGCCCCCAATCCTTTACTAAAAATTAAATTTTAGCTTATAAAATCTGCAGGAGAAAAATAGCCGAAACATCCTCCTAGTCCTAAATGTCTTCTCCAACATGAACACTATAGATTCTAGTTTTTATGGTTCCACAGTAAGTGTGCAAATAATACACCTCTAACCTTCCCATAGTTAATATTTATTCTCTTCACCCCCACTACAATTTTCCATCTGAACGTACCTCATTACTATGAATAGCAGCTCAGGGTTATGAATTCAAAAGCAAAAATCTTTCTTCTCAGGAAAATTTCTTATTTTCTAACAGACTTCCTCCCCACAGCTGCCATTTCCTATAACATAAAAGGCTTCTGTTTGGTCCAACAACCCTAAGACCTTTTAATATATGATTCCTGATTTCTGTTCACATCCTTTTGAAATCTGAAAACCTGCAGGTTAAACCCAATATACCACCCCTTCCTTTCACATTCAAATTCAAGTAATGTGTGAATAATCCTGGAACATTATCATCTATTTATTCATATGGATACACTGGACTGTAGCTTTTTCTTCAACATATTGTTAACCAGTATTCTTCAACCTGAGCCACAGAAGATTTTCCATTTTTAAAATTTATTTTATTTTTTAGACCCCGATGTGGCTTATCTCACAACCCAAGAACAAAGGGTGTCTGGGTGGCTTGCTTGGTGTTAAGTGACTGACTCATTTCAGCTCAAGTCATGATTTCAGAGTTTTAAGATCCAGCCTGCATTGGGCTCCATGCTAAGCATGGAAAGAAACTGCTTCATATTCTCTCTTCCCAAGGCCCCTCGGTGGTTCAGTGGGTTAAGCGTCTGACTTCAGTTCAGGTCGTGGTCTCATGACCCTGGGGATAGAGCCCTCCGTGGCACTCTGTACTTGGTGTGGAGTCTGCCTTCCCTCTCCCTCTTACCCAAATAAATAGATTAAACCTTTAAAAAAAAAAAAAAAATTCTCCCTCTGTCCCTCCCTGTCCCCTCTTGTACTCTCTCAAAACAACAAAAACTATATAATGTACACTTTGTCTCCCTTGAGTAGTAAAAAAGATTCTCAGTGTTCTGTAATTTGTTCAGATTACAAGTAAAGTTAATTTCTACTAAATGGCCTACAGGAAAGTGGGAAATGTTTAACAGAAAAGTTCCAGTTCGACTTAGAGGAGTTAAAGCTTGGAAAGACGAGCCAATTTTGCTTCAAGTGCACTGTATTCCCTCATACTGCATTAAAAATAAAATTCCAGATGGAGTGCAGATCTAAATATGAAAAGCAAAACGAAATTTAGGAGGAAAAAAACATGTTCATTAATCTAAAATGAGCAAAGATATCTTAAATAGGATGCAAAAATGCTGACCAGAGGCAGCTGGCTGGCTCAGTTGGTAGAGCAGGGGACTCTTGATCAAGTTCAAGCCCTATGCTGCCTATATAGATTACTTAAAAAAATTAAAAAACAAAACAAAAAAAACCGAAACAACAACAAAAACCATAAAAACCCTGTTAACCAGTAAGGGGAAAATATTGCTAAGTTGGATTACATTAAAACTATGCAATTCTGGGGTGCTCAGTTGGTTAAGCCTCTGCCTTCAGCTTGGGTCACTATCCCCGGTTGCCAGAATCAAGGTCCATTTCAGGCTCTCTGCTCAGTGGTGAGTCTGTTTCTTCCTCACTGCCCCTCACCACTGTTCATGTTCTCTCTCAAATACGTAAGTAAAATCTTATCCCTCCCAAACAAAACCAAACCTATGCACTTCTGTTTCCAAAGATGTCACTAATAGAGTGAAAGGAGATGCCGCTGAGGATGAAAGATATTTGTAATGCACATATTAGAATTAATCCACAGCATATTAAGAACTCCTACAAACTGCAAAGGCATTCCAAAAAAAACCAGGCAGCATTTCACAAAAGATACGCAAATGGCGAATAAAGATATGAAAGGATGCTCAACTCCAATGCGAAGTATATACTATTATACATCCACAATAGCTAAAATTAAAAAGATAATACCAAGTGTTGGATGAAGATATGGAGCAACTAGCACCCTCATGCTGGATATATATATATATATATATATGCACCGCTTGTGACTCAACAATTCTACTCCTAGGTGTATATGTAACAAACGCATACATATTGTTCACACAATATGGTATACTAAATGACATATTAGTGTTCATACTGATATGAACGTACTTGTTCATAGCAACATACTTGTATTAACAGCCTGTTTGCTTAAAAAAAAGGAGAAAAGAAGGGGCACCTGGGTGGCTCAGTTGGTTAAACATCTGCCTTCAGCTTTGGTCAGTATCTCAGGGTCCAGGGATTGAGCCCCATGCCAGGCTCCTTGCTCAAGCCAGGAGTCCACTTCACTGTCTCCTGAACAATACCACCCCCCCCCCGCCCCCACCCAACCTGCTGCCCCGCAAACGTTCTCAAATAAAATCTTAAAGGGAGGGGCGCCTGAGTGGCTCAGTGGGTTAAGGCCACTGCCTTTGGCTCGGGTCATGATCCCAGGGTTGTGGGATCGAGCCCCGCATCGGGCTCTCTGCTCTGCGGACAGCCTGTTTCCTCCTCTCTCTCTCTGCCT
>ML111075.1:49031-66278 GCA_003697995.1 Taxidea taxus jeffersonii
TCTTAAAGGGAAAAAAAAAAAAAAAAAGGGAGTGGGGGGTGATCTTTAAAGGCAAACCAAACAACTGCTCCCCAAAGATGACAATAATACTTAGAGTGGTTACCATGTGTAGTTTCTTAAGTACTGCACGTATATTAACCCATTTAATCCTTACAAAAGACCCTAGAAAGATAGGTATGCCATTATTATCTTCATTTTAGAGATGAGGAGACATCAAACAGCTATTAAATGCTGTCTAAATTAAAATTTAGATATAATAATGGCAAAGTCCTTAACTTTTCATTATGCTTTGCTTACTAGATTATAATCCTCCTCTGGGCCCCACAACTCCCAACTCAAGAGACCAGAGGCCAATGATCCATTAATTTCAGATGATTTACCTAGCAACTACTATTTTTCACGTTATTTTTTACCTCCTTGTAAATAATCGAACCTGTACATCCTTGCTTGACAGGTCATAGAGAAAAGTTCCTACCAAGGATGCCAATGGACTTCAGCTAAATGGAACGTATTTTTCAGTTCTTACTTGCTCTATCTCCAACAGCTGAAATGTGATATAAACTCTCAAATCTGACGAATGTTTAGTGTCGCTAAATCACAAACAACACAATATTCTGTCCTTTAAAGTTTAACTTTTGCCGTCATTTTAAAAGCTACACTGAGGAAGCAAAACAATTTCAGCTGCCGAAAGTACAAAGGAAAAGTGGTTCTCAAACCTTTAAAGAAAACAAGCTACCCTTTTATAAGACTTTCTCTCCCCTCTCCTTGATTCGGAATATAACCAGAAAAGCCCAAGCTTAAATTCTGGCATTTTTGCCCAAGCACTTGGAGGGAGGAAAAACCCTCTTTATTAAGAATGCGTGCTTACAAATTTAAAGCTTCCAAACATTTGAAGAGCCAGAGCAAAACAGTTTGTTATACATCTTTATAAGACTTACATACTAGTAAATCTTCTTCATTGACAGGATTATCTAATCACAGTTGTTTAATAAGACGAAAAACACCATCACCACCACCAGCGAATTTTCCCCTTTGTGAAATGGAGGAAATACGGAGCTTCCCCGTTTTTGTAAGTAACTGCTTCCTATAATATTAAGTGTTTAAAGCTCAGCCTGGCACGTAGTAAAGGGCTACGTTAGACATTTTATGCGTCGCACAAAGCCTGAAAAATGAGCCCTGTCACATGTTAGCAAACAGGACGCTTTCCAGCAGGAGAATCCCTCAAGATAGACTGCCTTAAAAGTCCCGGCAGCACGTGTCCGCCTGGATTCCCTTCTCCAGTTGCTTTTTGTCAGGGACGGCGGCAAGCGCAGCCTACATTCCTGAAACGCCCATTGGCCCACACCCTGGGGCCAGGCTCTCGCTCGCGCCCAGGAGCTCATTGGTCGTCGCCTCAATGAGGCAGCCGCGCCGGTTCCTCCGCGACACTGCCACACTCGCCGCACTTGTGCGAGGAAAGGCAAGGGATGGATAGCGGTGTGAGCGCCGCGACGAAAGGCCCAGCACCTTCGCAACCGGCTGCGCTTTTATTTGCGCTCGGCTTTCCCCAAACCACCAGAAGACCTCTCCTTTTCCGTGCGATCAGCCAAGCTCTCTCGCGTAACCGCCCGGGGTGGGAGGCCGGGGCCCCAGATTCCTTTGCAGGCTTAGGCACTAAAGGTATTATGTCCTGGCTCAGACGGGCCTCTAGCCCGTAAATGCAGTCAAACCTTCCAGCACCCCGCACCTCGCCCGGAACCCGATGACGCGGTTAACAGGTTACACACCCAAGGTCAAGCGTCTCGGGGGCATGCCTCAGTGGGCTCCGCTGCCGCCTCCCGGGGCCGCCCAGGAAAGGATTTGGTGCAGAGCACGTTAGGGCGGCGGTGGGGCCCAGCCACTGCGACACTGCTCCCGCCCAATCCCCTCCGCCCGGGCGCCACATGCTGCCAGCGCGGACCGCGGGAGGGAGGCCTGCGCGCCAGACCCTCGGTCCGAAACCGGGGGAGCCCCCTCCTCCCGCAGCACTAGGGGAGAACCAGCCCGGCTTCGGACTCGCTCCCTCCCTCCTTGCTCCCCGAGACTGGCACGCCCAAATTAGCGCCTGACTAAGCCTGCCGAGCCACACCTGCCGGGAGGCAGCCGCGCGGCCCCAAGACGTCCCCAACGGGGCCCCGGACCGCCAACTCTGGAGGGGAAAGTCCGACGGCGCGGGCCCACAAACCACCCCGAGTGGCGCCGCCCGCCGCCCCGCAAGCCGCGGGGGGGACGTTACCTGAGCACGCGGCGCGCGGGCCTCCTCCCCTCCCCCCCGGGCAGCGCCCGGCTCAGCAACGGCGACGGGAGGAGCCGGCTCGCGCCCCGCGTGGACACGGCCGCCTCCCCCAAAGCCCCCGAAACGAGCCCCACCCGGGGACGTGCCCCCACCTGAAGGTTGCGGGCACCCGGCCCCCGCCCCCGTCCATGGCTGATGCTTTCGAGGCGACGACAGCCCCCAGCACCCACCTGGGGATGGTGCGAAGATCTCCAGATCCTTGGTTTGCGTCGGGCTGCTGCCTGGAGAACCAAACCTCCAGAAGCTTCTCGGTCCCTTCGAAAAAATGTGCAGCTTCCATCACCGTGAGACTAGCGAACAACCAACAACCACAGAAAATCAACTAAATTAAATCTCTTCTCCCGCCGCTGCCGCCGCCGCTGCGGATTGTTCCAGCTGTGTTACTAAAGTTCAGGTTCCTTTTTTTTTTTTTTTTCTATAATTTTTTATTAACTTTTTTTAAAAAAAAAAGGATTAATAAAATTTTCCCGGCTTTTTTTGTGAGCGAAAGTTGAACGTGAGTCTGTTGGAAATAGAGGCAGATACAGTTCAGTCTCTTGTAGTCCGCTGTTTCCCCGTTACAGAGAGTAGAGCGAGCGCTAGCTAATGTCGCCGGCCATACTGTGGAAGCGAGAGCGATGCGTGAGCACCGCATTTATATACTCCGTCTCCCCCGAAAGGCCAGGAAGTGACGCAGCATCCCGCCCCTGAGGCTCATTGCTGCTGCCGCCTGTCAATCAATAGCCGCGAGTTGCGGCTGGCTGGCGGCCCGCCTGCCAGGAGCGCGGGGAGATACCCGCCGCGCTGCGGTTCTGGTTCGCGCTGTCCCCCTAGGCGGGAGACGGCGCCGTGTGGTCCGGCTGGGGTTTAAAAACCTGGGGTCTAATGCGGAATGGGTGGGGAGTACGGGAAGGGAGTGAGGAAAGGCTGTGCCGCGCTGCGTTAAACAACTGATTAGCAGAGAACATGGGTGGATCCTTAGGAAGGGTTGGCGGGGTTCGGCGGGGGCGGTGGCCACTGCTGGGATGGCGTGGTGGTTTTGATCCTGTGCAGTTCACCGCGACTGCTGAGGTACTTGGCCATTCTCTAAAGTGCGTTTCCCCCAAGACGAAAGAAGCCACGCATTAAAACTCAACATTTGTCTGTGACTTACATGTTGCTAAGGGTCGGATTAGAAGGCACTTGAATTCTGCTTGTGCCTTAGCTGATGTGCGAGTAAACGCAGTTCTCGACCCGTTTACACAATAGCCAGAAGCGTTGTCTCCCCGTTTAAAAAGAGAAAAGCAACGTGGCGCCCAGCCTCGGAGGGCTCCGGCTCTACCTACCTCCCACCATGTGGCTCGCCAAGCCTTGGAGTTGGTCGAGTGCAGCAGCTGCCGTGAAAGCACTGGCAATTCCGTGCTCGATTAGGTCAACTGGTGGGAATTTATTTTGCAAAACTATTTCTAGAAACTGGTTTATTAAATATAATCTGAAATTGATAGTTTTTTCTTTGAATGTTCTCAAACTGATGAACTAGTTGAAAGGGGTACCCCCCCCCCACAAATTTACAGTGATATCATCTCACGTGTTTCAGAAGAATTTGGAAATTCATAGAACAGGCATTCTGACCTATCACTAGCGGTGATTTAAAGAACCATGAATTAAAAAAAAATAAAGAGCCATAAATGTAATACTTAAGTAATCAATGTCAACTGTAAAATAGTTGGCAAGTCGTGGTTTTCAAACAGTTTAACCCGAGGTGGCAAAATCGTGGCAACAAAGTAACGACTTCTTCTCCGGATTATGGGAGAAAAAAACCAGCCTGACATAAAAATTACCATTGTCACAACACAATAGACTTCCTTACCACCCTTAGAGAAAGACTTCCGTCAACTGAAAGTGAAATGAGATAATGTTTTAAGCATGAAAAACTTAATGAAAAAGTTGTGGTTTGAATTTGCACTCTAGATTCCCTCCAGGGTAGTATTTGTCTTACAAGAACGTAAATTTACTCACATTTCTCCATGAAACCTGTTGAAAGAAGCTATGCTGTGTGGTAGGTACATAGACTACTCTTGCCGTGTTTTTAAAAGCATCCAACTCAAGCTGGGAATTGGGACAAAAGGTAAATGTTGCTTATTTTACGATAATAATAATTCAAAGAGAATGTGGTGGTTATACTTGGAATAAAGATAAAAGAAGTATTTGTGTTTTACAAGCTATTCAATTATTTGATGCTTATTGAAATGAATCTGTCTACCAAACCACCTCAAACACTAATTGTGGTGTAAACATAATTTGGCTTATAATTGCTTATAATTAGTTGCTTTTCAATTACTATTATGCTTTTTCTCAATGCAATTTAAGTTAATATAAAAGTGCCAAGAATCTTGGCAAGGTAAGTCCTTGTTAATTTGGTAGAGGATATTTAAATAGTGTCTACCAATTGGATTGGTCCTTTGTAAAATATATTATTTTTCTCAAGCGTCATTACCATCTTGAGGCTCAAAGTCCCTTGTATTAATTACTAAATTGGTCAGTTAATGTAATTTGAATATTCTGCTAAACTTAATATGTCCAAAACATACCTTTGGCTCTCTCAGATGATTTCCCACAGAGCAAGCCTGAGTAATTATTTTATTTTATTTTTAAATTTTTATTATTTTTTAAAAAGATTTTTATTTCTTTATTTGACAGACAGAGATCACAAGTAGGCAGTGAGGCAGGCAGAGAGAGGGGGGGAGGCAGGCTCTGTGCTAAGCAAAGATCCCATTGCGGGGCTCGATCCCAAGACCCTGAGATCATGACCTGAGCCAAAGGCAGAAGCTTTAACCCACTGAGCCACCCAGGCACCCCTATTTTATTTATTTTTTTATGATCCTCAACTAATTTTTCTTCAAGCCCATCTCCACTATTTGCTTACTCTCTATGCCCTAGGCATACTGACCTTTCCCTTTTTAGGTCCTTTTCATTTGTCTCAAATGCTCTCTCTTCATGTTGTATAACTTTTTCACTCTTTCCACTCAGCTCTTAGCTTAAATGTCCCCGCCTCTGAGAGGTCACCTGTAGTAGTATGGCATAGGCTAAACTAAGATAACAAAGAGACCCCAAATACAGTAACTTAAGAAAAAGATTAAAGTTTATTTCTCTTTCACATAACATCTGGAGGCAGGAGGTGATAAAGGGTGAGTGGGCACATTGCTTTGGAAGATCATACAGGGATCCTGGTTCCTTCTAGCCTGTTCTTATCACAGCATTCAATCTTCATTCACATCATTAAAGCTTGTCCACATCTGTCTATATTCTAGCCTGGAAAAAAAGGAAAAAGAGAAAGTGCAGAAAAAACAATTTTCTTATAAAAATAAGACCTGGAAATTGCAATATCAGTTTTGCACACTTAGTCACATGTTCACGCCTAGCTGCAAGGGAGGCTGGAAAGTAGGGTTCCTACTAGGGTAGCTTAGTTGCGTGGGCAAAAATTAGCCGATTCTGTTACTTAAGAGGAAGTGGGGAGGGACGCCTGGGTGGCTCAGTTGGTTAAGCGGCTGCCTTCGGCTCAGGTCATGATCCCAGCGTCCTGGGATCGAGTCCCACATCGGGCTCCTTGCTCTGCAGGGAGCCTGCTTCTCCCTCTGCCTCTGCCTGCCACTCTGTCTGCCTGTGCTCTCTCTCTCTCTAACAAATAAAAAAAAAAACTTTTAAAAAAAAAAAAAAAGGAAGTGGGGAGAGAACGGATGTGGGGGCCATTCTCAGGCCTGCCACACCTTTCCTTACTTTCTAATCTACAGTAGCCAAGTAGATACCCCTTAACACATCATTCTGCTTTAATTCTTTGCATAATTCTTACTGTTCTCTTGTATTTACTTATTTGTCGATTGTCAGGTCTCTGTCAGCTTTTAAGCTATATAAAAGCTTGTTTGTCTTTGCTTAACCTGTAGAGCATTGTCCCCCAAAAGTATTTGGCATAATGTATTCAATCAGTATTAGCTGAAAACATGAGTACATGTATTAGTATTTTCTAATTAATTAGTAATTAGTAATACTAATACATGTATTAGTATTAGTACATTAATACATGAATGTATTAGCTGAAAACATGAATGTTTAAGTGCCCTCCTAATAGATCCTGCTCTTTCTTTTTTTTTTAACCTCATGTTTCTTTTTTTTTTTCCTTTTTAAAGATTTTTTATTTATTCATTTGACAGAGATCACAAATAGGCAGAGAGGCAGAGAGGAAGGGAAGCCGGCTCCCTGCTGAGCAGAGAGCCCGATGCGGGGCTTGATGTGGGGCTTGATCCCAGTACCCTGAGATCAAGACCTGAGCCGAAGGCAGAGGCTTTAACCCACTGAGCCACCCAGGTGCCCTAGATCCTGCTCTTTCAAACTAATCTTATCTCCCAACATTCCCTCAAAGCCCCTTCCCCAATTCTTCATACTATAAAAATCTTATCCAATTTCTAATATTAGCTATAATTCCACATAACATTCTTTAGAACAATACTCTAGCACACACTGACTGTATTATCTCTGGGTACCTGATAAATTACACAAACTTAGTTGCTTAAAACAGTACCCATTTATTATCTTACTGTTTGTGGGAGTCAGGAGTTTGCACATGGATTAGCTGAGTCCTCTGTACAGGATCCCTCACAAGGCCACAGTCAAGAAACTGGCCTGTGCTGCAGTCCCATCTAAAGGTTTGACTAGGAAAGGAGCTATTTCCTCATTCCCATGGTTCAGGTCCTTGCAAGCTACTGGACTGAGGGCCTCAGTGTCTAGCCATATAGGTCCTTGCCATATCTTGCTTCACCAAACACAGAAACAGAGTATGCTAGTAAGCCAGAAGTTACAATCTAATATAACGTAATTACGGTGTGGCATAACCAGCTTTGTACCATTGTTATATTCTACTGGTTAAGAAAATTAGAATGATGTCACAAGTTCTGCCCACACTGAAGGGGAGTGGATTCCATAAGGCTGTGAATACTGCATGTCAGGGATCACTGAGGGCCAGTTTAGGACCTACCTATTATCACACTCACTACCCTCTGGGAACTCCAGAAGCATTTATTAATTTTGTAAAAGATTTAACTATTTATTTGAAGGGGAAGGGGCAGAGAGAAAGGGAGAGAGAAACCCAGGCCAATTCCACTGAGTGCAGAGCTGAATGTGGGGCTGGATCTCAAGACCCCGAGATCATGACCTGAGCAGAAACCAAGAGTTCGAGGCCCAACAGACTGTGCCTCCCAGGTGCCCCTCCAGAAGCATTTATAAGTAAGACCACATAGGGGCGCCTGGGTGGTTCAGTGGGTTAAGGCCTCTGCCTTCAGCTCAAGTCATGGTCCTAGGGCCCTGGGATCAAGCCCCGCATCAGGCTCTCTGAGCCTGCTCTCCTTCCTCTCTCTCTCTGCCTGCCTCTCTGCCTACTTGTGATCTCTGCCTGTCAAATAAATAAAATCTTAAAAAAAATAATAATAATTTGGGGCGCCTGGGTGGCTCAGCGGGTTAAAGCCACTGCCTTTGGCTCGGGTCATGATCCCAGGGTCCTGGGATCGAGCCCCGCATCGGGCTCTCTGCTCTGCGGACAGCCTGCTTCCTCCTCTCTCTCTGCCTCTCTGCCTACTTGTGATCTTTGTCTGTCAAATAAATAAATAGAAATCTTTAAAAAATAATAATAATAATTAAGACCACGTAATTTGCCATTTAATAGCCTCATTGTTGGTTGAATATGTCAACTAAACTGGCACATCCGTATCTTCTATTTTGATATCCCAATCTCAGAACAAGGCACATATGTAAGTTTTCATAAACTTTTGGATTGAATTTATTTTATTGTATTTATTTTTTAAGATATTTATTTATTTATTTATTTGACACACAGGGAGAGAGAGCACAAGTAGGCAGAGCAGCAGGCAGAGGGACAGGGAGAAGCAGGCTTCCTGCTGAGCATGATCTGAGCCCCCCAGGCATCCCTGGATTGAATTTAAAGTGACTGGGGGGGGGGTGTGTGTGTGCCAGAGCTGGCTTTTTCCTGTTTGCAAGAGTCATTTGTTCAGTTTTCGGAACTTTTTTTTTTTTTTAAAGATTTTATTTATTTATTTGACAGATCACAAGTTGGCAGAGAGGCAGGCAGAGAGAGAGAGGGGGAAGCAGGCTCCCCACTGAGCAGAGAGCCCGATGCGGGGCTCGACCCCAGGACCCTGGGATCATGACCTGAGCCAAAAGCAGAGGCTTTAACCCACTGAGCCACCCAGGCGCCCCCAGTTTTCGGAACTTTAAGGAGGTAGGTTGAATTGGCCACGGTGGGAGCACTTACTTCAAGGAAATTGCTAAACTCTACAGTTAGAGTTCTCCATAACTGTTGTTAAACATTTACCAGTATACCACTGGTGGTCCCAAATCTGTCACATTCATGATGTTGAAAACATGGTTTTCTCTAAGATAAACATGAGTTCCACCACCCAAGGCTGTTGTGGGTTTTTAAGTGATAAAAGTGGGTTGGAAACTGTAGAATGGCATACAAGCTAAGACATGGCACTATCACCGCAAAATGCAGAAACAAAAGTACTGAGGAAAGGAACAGTACTGTAATACCTGATGTGTTTTACATTAAATTGTGAAACAGAAGTACCCAGATGTAATCTGTCCCCACACTGTTGACTTCTTCGGTGTGACTAATGTGAATAAGAGAAGATATGCCAAAAGTGAAAATGCAGTTTTCTTTGGAATGATTCCCCTTAATGTTTTGTGTTGTATCCCAATTTATCAGACATAGGAGAAAGACAAGTAACATACGAAAGTGAAACTAATAAGAGAGAATAAGAATCTCAGAATATAATAAATTTAGTGATGATGTTTCCTAGGCTGAGTTAAATTTTTAACCACAGATATAAACTTAAAAATAAGAAAAGATTGACAATGACCTTAATGGAAATGGGCAGAGCCATTTATGAACAATGTACTGGCCATTGTCCTGGCCAATATGTCCTGGCAAAATATGCTAACATAATTTTCTGGTTTTCATCAGTAGTTAAATATTCAGTAAGGAAAGAATTTGTAACATGCTGTTAGCAAATTTCATGTGGTTCATAAACACTTTGTGTTAGTTTTTAAATATTTAAGCAGATAGCCTCTTCAAGGGTTTTATAATTTTTTCTTTTGAGACTTTTTTTTTTACTGTTTTTGAGCTCCACTTTTGTATTTTTCTTTATGATCTTAACTTGTACTCATTCTGTCATCTAAAGAATTAAAAAGGTAAGTTCTGAATGCATATAAAATATACATTAAAGGTAAAAATATCACAAATTAAAAGTCCTTTTTTTAAAAGATTTTATTTATTTGTTTAACACAGAGAGAGAGAGAGAGATCACAAGTAGGCAGAGAGGCAGGCAGACAGAGAGGGAAGCAGGCTCCCTGCTGAGCAGAGAGCCTAATGTGGGGCTTGATCCCAGGACCCTGAGATCATGACCTGAGTGGAAGGCAGAGGCTTAATCCACTGAGCCACACAGGCGCCCCTAAAAGTCCTTTTTTAATACAATAACATTATTTTAAGATACTACAAAAAGTTATTTTTTCAAAGTGTAGTTATGTTAAAATGAAAGACAATGCATATATGAATTATAATTACTAACAATTTATAATTATAACAGTAAGCTTATTATTATTTTTGTTTTTAAAATATTTTATTTATATATTTATTTGACAGAGAGAGAGAGAGCACAAGCACGGGGAGCAGCAGGCAGAGGAAGAGGAAGAAGCAGGCTCCCTTCTCCCAGGACTCTGAGATCATCACTGGAGCTGAAGGCAGACTTGACCGACAGAGCCACCTGGGCACCCCTAAAGGTAAGTTTTTAAATTTAATTTTTACAAATTTATGAAACATCAACTCTTTTTATTTTATTTGTTTAAATTTTTAAAAATATTTATTTATTTATTTGACAGACAGAGATCACAAGTAGGCAGAGAGGCAGGCAGAGAGAGAGGAGGAAGCAGGCTCCCTGCCGAGCAGAGAACCCAATGCTGGATGCTTGATGCTCGATCTCAGGACCCCGGGATCATGACCTGAGCCGAAGGCAGAGGTTTTAACCCACTGAGCCACCCAGGCACCCCAGAAACATTAACTCTTTTTATGAAAGTTAAACTATTTGCAATTCTCGTATAGCATGCCCATTTTGCTACTAATATAAAGAGTCTGTATCACATTTCCTGTATATTATGCCTATGCCTACCTACATATACATTTTTTTCTTTTTAAAGTAGGCTCCACACCAACACAGGGCTTAGACTCACAACTGACATCCAGACCTGAGACCCAGAGTTGGATGCTCTAACAACTGAACCACCCAGGTACACTTACATAAACTAAAGAATAATATGAAAGTGTTCAGTATTGCAAGATGTTCCTCAGCCACCATGTTCAACTCTTCGAATTTTCACCCTAATTTGTGAGTATCACTGGTGTCCTGAGAGAAGCAAGAAAATGGATACTTGGCACCAGGAAAAGATACTTCATGAAGCCCAAATTGCATTCACAATAAGAGGCAGACTTTGATAATTGTTTTGTCTCTTCTCTTATCAGTTTCTGCTCTTCAGACCCTCCCCACATTCCAAAGGTCTTTCTTCTTTGTCAACAGCACGGTAAACCGTAAACCTTAATGGCATTTGTACTCAGTTGCTTTTTGCATAGTGAACAGAGGACAAAAGATTTGAAAAAGTATTTCCCTGGGGTCTAATTGGTGTTATTTCCTAGAGTGGATATGTAAGTTTATGAATCACATTATGCCAACAATGTGCCCTGAATTTCAAGTGACAGGTATACATATGTTATTTAATAAGTGCTTTTTGGGTATATATTTGTGACATTCAAGGGCAGGATCCTTCTTGCTGGGTCTAAGGTACTGATTCCAGAGTTCACAGAAGTGTTACTTCTGGACTGTAGCTAGTTCTTCAATGCCACCGTTAGGCTAAGGTAGGCGAAGTGTTCTTAGAAGTTTTTAATCTTTTGGGTCCTACCAGCCAGTCTATCTCAGAAAAATCTGTCAGACTGAAATAAAAAAGCCCCTGGGATGCCTGGCTGGCTTAGATGGTAAAACATGCAACTCTTAATCTTGTGTTGTAAATTTGAACCCCACATTGGGTGTAGAGATTACTGAGATTAAAAAGCCCACATTCACTGAGGGAAAATATTTACAGAAATTCAGTGATTGTATCTATTGCTTATGGTAAATTATTAAGTCAAGTATTATGGGAGGTAAGTTCTTTTGAATTTTTAATTTTTTTTTTAAAGAAACTATTTTTTTTAAAAGATTTTATTTATTTATTTGACAGACAGAGATCACAAGTAGGCAGAGAGAGAGAGAGGAGGAAGCAGGCTCCCTGCTGAGCAGAGAGCCCGATACGGGGCTCGATCCCAGGACCCTGGGATCATGACTTGAGCTGAAGGCAGAGGCTTTAACCCACTGAGCCACCCAGGCACCCCTTGAATTTTTAATTTTAAGTTCTAAGGGAAAATTAGCCCCATTCTCTCCTTCCCTCAGGTCAAACATTTAATTTCAGGAAGCAACTCAAAACTTCTCAGAGTTTAGAGACTCATACTTTAAAGAAGCTGAATACCTCTTAAATCAAAGAACTCTATATACTCACATTTGAGGCTCATTTTAAGAGGAGAAAAACCTTGGGATGCCTGGGTGGCTCAGTTGGTTAAGCGTCTGACTCTTGATGATGGCTCAGGTCATGATCTCAGGGTCGTGGGATCTAGTCCTAGGGAAGGAGCCTGCTTAAGAGTCTCTCTCTTTGCTCATGCATGTGCTCTCTGTCTCTCAAAAAAAAAAACCAAACAAACCCCAAAACCCCAACAAACAAACAAACTAACCCCCCCCAAAAACCAACCACCCAAAACCATACCCTCCATTTGGTCTTTCTATGGTGAAGCCAAGTTCAGAAGCCAAGAGCTTACAATCTATTTTGTAGTGCTTAAATGCTTATAGCCAAGTATCAGATATTAGAAGAAAACTTTCCTTCAACATTTAGAGAGAGATCAAGGTAAACAGGAAAGAAAGGAAACCAGAGGAAACAAATACTGTAGTCAGTAGAAGTAATCTTCCAAGAATAAAGACCATAAGTATACATCATAGGGGTAGGAGAAATTATTCTATCCACCAAAACAAACAAAACAGACAAAAACAGAATACTACATAAATAAAAAATGTTCAAAGAACAAAAGAGAGTGCTTGAAAATTAAAAATAGTTTAGCTGACCAAAAAAGGGAAAAAAGGTGGGAGTTAAATTTGAAGGTATCTCTGGTGCACCTGCATGGCTCAGTGGGTTAAGTGTCTGACTCTTTGTTTCATATCATATGAGTGTCTGACTCATATCTTGATCTCAGAGTTGTGAGTTCAAGTTCTGCCTTGGGCTCCACAAAAATATAAATAAAAAATATAAAAGTTAAGAAATTTCTGACAGGGGCCCCTGGGTGGCTCAGTCAGTTAAGCATCTGCCCTTGGCTCAGGTCATGATCCCAGGGTCCTGGGATCCAGCCTCTCATTGGGTTCCCTGCTCAGTGGGGAGCCTGCTTCTCGCTCTGCCTCTGCCCTCTCATGCTCTCTCTCACTCACTCTCTTTATCAAATAAATTAACTCTTTTTATTTTTTTTAAAAGATTTTATTTATTTATTTATTTGATAGACAGAGATTACAAGTAGGCAGAGAGGCAGGCAGAGAGCGAGGAAGGGAAGCAGGCTCCCGGCTGAGCAGAGAGCCCGATCATGACCTGAGCCGAAGGCAGAGGCTTTAACCCACTGAGCCACCCAGGTGCCCCAAATTAACTCTTTTCAAAAAATAAAAAAGAAGTGTTTAAGTTTTCTTCATGGCTTATTCTCTTGTACTCTCCTTATTTGAGAAAGACAATAACTCGAAGAATTGGAGCTATAATCTATCACTATAAATATGTGATCTCTCTTAGGATATCTTTATCTGGAGCTGAAGAATAAGAGCTGTTCTGGTACCGGGAAACAGGTTTTAGTTAGTCACTCAAAGCTTCCACTCATGCCAGAAGCTGGAGAGCTAGGTAGGAACCAAGAACCTTTCATACAATCCATTTTTTTTTATGATTTTTTTTTTTTTTTTATTTATTAGTTAGAGAGAGGGAGAGAGCGAGCACAGGCAGACAGAGAGACAGGCGGAGGCAGAGGGAGGAGCAGGCTCCCTGCCGAGCAAGGAGCCCGATGTGGGACTCGATCCCAGGACGCTGGGATCATGACCTGAGCCAAGGCAGCCGCTTAACCAACTGAGCCACCCAGCCGTCCCTCATACAATCCATTTTTTTAAAAAAATTATTTTTAAGTAATCTCCACGCTCAACATGGGTCTCGAATTCACAACCCAGAGATGAAGAGCCACATGCTCCACGGACTAAGCCAGCCAGGTGCTCCCCCTTTCCATTTAAAAAAAAAGATTTTATTTATTTATTTGACAGAGAGAGATCACAAGTAGGCAGAGCAGCAGGCAGAGAGAGAGAGGGAGAAGCAGGCTCCCCACTGAGCAGAGAGCCTGATGAGGGGCTCGATCCCAGGACCCTGAGATCATGACCTAAGCCAAAGGCAGAGGCTTAACCCACTGAGCCACCCAGGTGCCCCACCCTTCCCATTTTTAATAGAACAAACTTTATCTGCCACAAACCAAAGCCTATCTTGTTTTGTAATAAGAATATGCTGATACTATTTGACATTTCCACCCTCTGCAGCCTGAATGCCCAAGTTGAAGGAGACTTAAAAACAACTGAGAAAGTCCAACTTCAACCTATCTGGTATCTGGTAACTTGAGATACTAATTGTTTCATCCCCACTCGAATCCCTTTCTCAGAGAATCTGCCCAACCCACAGTCCCTGGAAGGGGCAGCCCTACTTCCATTAGACCTTGTCTCCTGTGCTGTGGCAGACTGGATGAGGGGAGAATACCCAACCCAGTCAAGTTCTTTTGCTTGATTATTGGAACCCAGAGAGCTAGACGTTGAGTCAGTAACTCTGTGGAGGAAACTAGAACTACAAGGTCAGGTAGGCTCAGGAGTGGTGGTCATTTTTTGCTGTATACATGCAAATAAACTGAGAAATCTGGACCTCAGAAATATGCCATAACCTGGATGTGCCAAAGGGAGCAGAAATCATACAGCTCTAGAGAAAGACAAAGTAATGGTTTGACAAGTTACATAATTTCTTTTATTTATTTATTTACTTATTTTTAAAGATTTTATTTATTTATTTGTTAGAGAGAGAGTGAGCGAGCACAGGCAGACAGAGAGGCAGGCAGAGGCAGAGGGAGAAGCAGGCTCCCTGCCAAGCAAGGAGCCCGATGTGGGACTCAATCCCAGGATGCTGGGATCATGACCTGAGCTAAAGGCAGCTGCTTAACCAACTGAGCCACCCAGGCGTCCCAAGTTACATCATTTCTATATTTGTGTTGGGAACTATGAGAGTTCTTCTCTGGGACCTTTTTTTTAAAAAAGATTTATCTACTCTAGAGAGAGAGGGAGATCATGCACACATGCACATGCAAGTGCGGGAAGGGGCAGAGGGTGAGGGATAGAATCTCAAGCTGACTCTGCCCTGAGTGTGGAGCCCAATGCCTGGCTCTATCCCATGACCCTGAGAACATGACCAGAGCTGAAACCAAGAGTCAGATGCTCAACCCACTGAGCCACTCAGGTGCCCTTCCTCTCTGGGACTTCTAATTACCTCCTTTTTACTTGTTAATTTGGATAGCTTCCTTTTACTTGTAACCAAAGAATCCCTGGCTCAATAGTTTTTAAAAGTTCATTTTTGGCACCCATGAATCTGCCTTTTTGTACCTCTCTAACATGGATTCTGGATTCTATAGGTCCTCTGCAATATGTTTTAAGTTATTTGAGAATATGGAACTATCAAAGGAAAGACATTTCCTTACAATGTCCTACAGAAGGGATGCCTGGGTCTTTCTAGTTATAGGGATTTGGAGGTACTTAAAGGATCACCCCTTCAATACTCAGCCTGCTCTTCAGCAGTTCTGATAGATGTGGAAGAAACCAGAGGATGAACCCGATGAATAATCTACATAATCCGATGCTACTTATTGACTTAGAACTATATCAAACATAATTTGTGAATAAAAGTTATAAGATTTTGTTACAGATTTGTTATGGTTGATTGTTGTTTCAGCACTCTTTTGTAAAATAAAGCTATTACATCTTGGTTGCAAGATTCTTAACCATCAGTTTTTTTATAGATTTTTTTTATTTTTTATTTTTTAAAAAGATTTATTTATTTGTTTTGGAGGAGAGAACAGAGGAGGAGGGAGAAAGAGAATTCCAAGCAGATTCTCTGCTGAGTGAGGAGCCCAACTCAGAGCTCAATTTCACAACCCTGAGATCATGACCTCAGCTGAAATCAAGAATCAGACACCCAACTGACTGAGCCACTTGAAGTTATAGTTTTTTTTTTTTTAAGTTATAGTTTTAAGTACCCTTGAAGTTATAGTTTTAAAAAATAACTTCCTTCATTTCAAATTCCCCATTACTTTAGAATCTGGTCTCTCTAGCAGATAAAGTCTATCTAGGTTGGTACTTCAAATTCATGGTTTTTGCGAATTTCCTTTCTTTTTTCAGATTTTTAAGAATCCTGAGATCAAGGAAATAAATGAAAATTTTCTAAAAATGCCCATGTAGGGACACCTGGGTGGCTCAGTTGGTTGGGTGGCTGCCTTCGGCTCAGGTCATGATCCCAGCATCCTGGGATCGAGTCCCACATTGGGCTCCTTGCTCGGCAGGGAGCCTGCTTCTCCCTCTGCCTCTGGCTGCCTCTCTGTCTGCCTGTGCTCGCTTTCTCTCTCTCTCTCTCTAACTAATTAAAAAAAAAAAATCTTAAAAAAAAATGCCCATGTATACTTAAAGTACTGTAAGTATATGTATTAAATCTATAAAACAAAACAAAACAGGGGCGTCTGAGTGGTTCAGTTGATTGAGCACCCAACTCCTGATCTCAGCTCCTGATCTCACCAGGCCCTGCCTCAGGCTCCACGCTTAGTACAGAGTCCGCTTGGAAGAATTCTCTCTCTCCCTCCCATTTGCCTCTCCCCCCACTTGGGAGCACAGCACAGTCTCTCTAAATAAATAAATATCCTTAAAAAAATAAAACTAACCTTTAATACATTCAGTAAATTAAAGTCTATAAACAAGATAAAACTCTCCTTTGTACACTGCCATAATTAATGGCAATGACAATGCTTTGCTGGACAATAGTACTCTCTTGTCCTCACCATCAGATGTTGAAAATACTGTTCCACATGACAGTTAAATATTTCACTTATTTAAAAAATTTTTTTTTTCTTAATTTTAAGTAGGCTCCACACCCAACATGGGGCTTGAACCCATGACCCTGAGATTAAGAGTCGTATACTCTACCAACCGAGGTAGCCAGTTACCTCAAGATATTTCCCTGTAGTGGGACACCTGAGTGGCTCAGTCTATGGGCATCTGCCTTCAGCTCAGGTTGTGGTCCTGGGGTCCTGGGATTGAGCCCCATGTCGGGCTCTCTGCTTAGTGGGGAGTCTGCTTCTCCCTCTCTGACTCCCCCTGCTTGTGTTCCCACTCTGTCTCTCTCTTTGCCAAATGAATAAATAAAATCTTTAACAACAACAAAAAAGGTATTTCCCTATAGTTATTTTCTTGTTTTTTAAAAAAATATAAGGTTTGGGGTGCCCGGTGGCTCAGTTGGTTAAGTGTCTGCCTTTGGCTCAGGTCATGATCTCAGGATCCTGGGATGGAGGACTGCACCGGTCTCCATGATCAGTGGCGAGTCTGCTTCTCCCTCTCTCCTTTCCCTCCTCTTGCTTGTTCATGCTCTTGCTCTCTCTCTCTCATCCTCAAATAAATAAAATCTTCAAAAAATGTAAGGTTATATTTTTTGTGAAGTTTTTTCTTGGTCCTTGTTGAAACTTTTTTTTTTTT
>RCUC01166033.1:0-96424 GCA_003697995.1 Taxidea taxus jeffersonii
AACTGAAGAATTCAAGAGTAGTATAAATATTTTATAGCAGGATCTAATAGCTGTAAATTCTTTATTTTATCCTCATCTCTGAGGGATACTCTTGTTAGACATAAAACCTTAAGTTGATACCTCTGCCACTAGCACTTTAAAAATGTAATTCTACTTCTTTCTGTCATCCAAGATTTCTGATGAGAAATATGTAGTCATCTGAACAGTTGTTTTCCTGTAAGCACTACATCTTTTTTCTCCGCTTTTGAGATATTTTTTGTCTTTAGTTTTGGTGTCATGATAGTTTTGGTTATTATGTGTTTGGGTATAGGTTTGTCTTTATCCTTTTTAGGATTTCCTCAATCTATAAGCTTAAATCTTGAATCTATAGGTTTAGGTTATTTGCCAAATTTGGGAAGTATCTAAGCATTATTTCTTCAAATAAATTTTCTGTATCACTTCTTCACCTCTCCTGTTGGAACTTTAATGACATGAATGTTAGATCTCTGTCACTGTCCCACAAATCCCTAAGTTTCTCTTCAGTTTTTTTCTCAATATTCCCCCAACTGACAGGATAATTTCTACTTGCTATTTTCATGTTTTATGTTCATTGACTTTTTTCTCTGTCATTTTCATTCTGCTGTTGATCCTATCCAGGGTTTTCTTTTTTCATTTACTGTATTTTTTGGTTCTAAGTTGCTCATTTGATCCTTTACCTCTTTTATTTCTTTGTTGAGACTTTCTATCTTTCTTTTCGAGAATGTCTGTCCTTACTTGCTGGAACATTTTTAGAAGTGCTGTTTTAGTTTTTGTCAGCACTATGTCTTTTTTTTGGCATTGGCATCTTTTGACTGACTTTTTCCAAGTGAATTGATTTTCCTAATTTTTTCAAATGCCAAGCAATTTTATTGTATCCTGGACTGTTTGGACATTATTATTATAAGATTCTATCTAGGTCATCTTAAAATCCTAGGGAGAATACTGGTATTTTTCTTTTAGTAGGCAATCAACCCAGTTTTCTTCAGGCCATAGTTTCTGACCAGCCTTCTGTGGATTGTGGTTTCAATTAAATTTTTAAAGTCTTTGCAGTGGTATTTGGATCTGTCCCATATGTGTACCACCCTGTTGCCATTCTGGTACCTAAGCAGTGGTCTAACCCATACTTCATTTCTCAGAGAGTAGATATGTTATTTGGGGTTGAATTTCTACATGTACAGCACATAAGTAAGCCCAGGAGTTCATAATAAAATTTTACTAAAGAGTTTATTTACCTAGATTCTCCCTTTCAAAACCTCCCCAGTATTTTCTGGTTCATAAGAGTTCTTTCCTGTCATATAACCCGAAAGCTTGGGCTTTATTTACTTCACTCTCACACAACTTCCACAATGCCTGTGTCTGGAGCCAAGCAGCTGAAGGAGAGAGGAAAAAAAAACAAATGGGGAAATTCTACCTTTTTGGGACTAAAGCTCCACTGATCAGAGAGAAAGTTTCCCTGCCCCCAGGGCTTTAAGCTCCAGTCAGACCCCAATCTGCTGCCACCACAGAAGAACCTCTTGAGGTTCATGGCACAAGAGAAGAGAGAGAAGAAAAAAAGGACAATAAGAGGTTTCTGTACTTTCTCTGAGCATTAGAATATCACCCTCTTATTCTTTGCACCTGAGCTGATGGTTTCTCCTGGAGTTCTCTCTGTTAACATTGATGCCCACTTCTGTGTTTTAGGCTGTGCTGAATTTAGGCCCGAGGATACCAGAATGGGAGAAATCTGAGTTCATTCTTAGTTCTACAATACTTCAAGATCTGCTTTTCTTTCCTAGTCTGCCTATTACAATCTACCTTTCAGAATTTTCAAATAGCTGCTCTATGCCAGGTTTTTAAAACTGCATTCAGTGGGAGAGACTGGGTGAAGTATACCTGCTCCATCTTACTCAGAACCAGAATTTTATGCTACTAAGTTTTGAGGTGATTTGTTACATAGCAACAAATGACTGGTACAGAATCCAACTCAAGAACCAATCCTGTAATGTGATACACATAAAATAACACATTCTTTACACATTTTTTCTAGAAAAGTCACCAGATAATTATCAGTAACCATTAATTACTACCACTAATTAAGTAGTGGAATATTCTAGGCTTTTTTAATTTGGTTCCTAAGAAATAGATTCAGTTTCATTACTGGAGTAATCAAAATGATAGCAATGAAAAACTATGAACACTTGTTTCTTAGAAGTGGGTTTATTCTGCTGTCAAATATAATTTGTCAATAAAGGACCAGACATCTCATTCTTTCATGCCCTTGCATGAAAGAGAATCATGGGAGGAAATCGGAATGACAAGGATAAATTTGGAAAGTGAAAACACCTTATGAGAAATTCTTTTCCTTAAAGTTATTCTTGTATAGAATTCCTAAAAGGTTTTTTATACTCTTGAAAACAAAAGTACCAGCAGGCAGCATTTCATTCAGAATATCCTACTAAACTACATAATCAAGAATACGATGTTTCCTGAGAGAAAAATCTGGGATGTCAATCAGCTCCACTGTCTCTTCATAAACTTTGCCCAACATAAGCAAATTACCATGAATAAATCAGCTGTATAGATACCATTTCACACCCACATATGGGCCAAATTTTCAAGTGTCTGTAAAGATGTGGGGTAACAGGAACTTTCAAACACTGTTGATGGGAGTTTAAATTGGCATAGTCATCTGGATAGCAATTTGGCCATGTCTAGTTATATTAAACATGAATATATTGCACAACTCAATAATTCCATTTCTAGATATATATACTAGAGAAACTCTCTTGCATATGTGTGCAGGGAGACATTTTGAAGAATATTTATTGCAGCACTTGTTTATGTAAAGATGGAATAATGGAAATACCCTTTATACCTATTAATAGGAGAGTCAATCTAAACTGTGGTATATTCACCCAAAAAAATACTGTATAACAATTAAAATAAATAGAACAGAACTGAATGTCTCAATGTGAGTAACTGAAAAAGGATGAAACTGGGTGAAAAAAGCAGTTATGGGGGGCACCTGGGTGGCTCAGTGGGTTAAAGCCTCTGCCTTCGTCTCAGGTCATGGTCCCGGGGTCCTGGGATCGAGCTCCGCATCGGGCTCTCTGCTCAGCAGGGAGCCTGCTTCCCCTTCTCCCTCTCTCTCTGCCTGCCTCTCTGCCTACTTGTGATCTCTCCCTCTCTCTGTGTCAAATAAATAAATAAAATCTTAAAAAAAAAAGCAGTTATGGAATACTATGTATTATTTATGAATACATGTATATATAATAAAATTACATAAACATATGTTCATGAAAAATACTAAACTCAGAATAGTTATGTTCAAAGAAGGGGAATGGATTGAGGAGTGGTACACAGAAATTAAACTTTCTCTGAAGCAAATATAGCAAAATCAGAAGTCTGAAAAAGCCCAGTAATGGTCCTTGGATACTATGTTATTCTCTTTATTTCTGTTTGTTTGAAACATTATAAATATGACAAGCAAAAAAGAAAAAATTATGAGAACATATATATCAATTACATTACTGTGTAAGCAGTTACATAAACACTCATGTGTTTAGTGAAAAAATATTCTTTTTTTTTAAGCTTTAATTTGTTTATTTGTCTTATTGTCCTTTTTTCCTTTTCTCTCTTCTTTTGCGCCATGAACCTCAAGAGCACAATAAGGGGGGGAACAGCAGGAAGAGGGAGAAGGCGGCTTCCTGCTGAGCAGGGAGCCTGATGTGGCACTCAATCCCAGGACCTCAGGGTCATGACCTGGGCCAAAAGCAGATGCTTAACCAACTGAGCCACCTAGTCATCCCCAAAAAAGTTAAGATTCTGACAATACATTAGCCAAATACACACACATACAATAAAAACTGTATAAGAAGGCTAAGAGAGGGGCTCTTGGGTGGCTCAATTGGTTAAACATCTGACTCTTGATTTCAGCTCAGGTCATGATCTCAGCTTTGTGAGATCAAGCCCTATGTCAGGCTCTGAGCTGGGCCTGAAGCCTGCTTAAGATTCTCTCTCCCTTCGCAACCCTCCCACCACCTCCCACTTGCATGAGCATGCACACACACCTCTCTCTTAAAAAAAGATAGCTAAGAGAACCAGGGGCTACAAAGGTTTAAGTACATTTCAAAACAACACAAATGAGAGCTAGTGATGTGAACGTGTTTCAGAACCCTAATGACCAGGCTAGCTTCTGTTATGTCTTAAGTAACGATCTCATCAATCAAGAGTCTAAGGAGAGCCGAGCTGTCTTATGATCTCTCTGTTTTCCCTAGCTATCATGTGCTACAATACAATACAGCAGGTTATTTGGCATATGTTGTAGTTGGGCAGTGGTTCTACTCAAAGATGGGAACTGGCAGAAGCCTATCTACTACCTGAGGGTGCTTTTCAAACCTCTGGGAAGGGTACCACAGACTGAGTAGGGCCAAAGGACTTGCTCTTGCCTGTAGAATTCCAAAGTGGTATACTACAGCCAGAGCAGCAACAGGAGTTTTAGTCACCCTATACCCTTTTGTGCTAGCTCTAATATGACTCAGTAGGGAAGGGGGTAGGGAATGTGTCTTTCTAACCATATAAATGATCCAGAAATCTGCCAGGTCATCTAGGCTGAGGCTGCAGATCTCTTACAAGGAAGTGCGGGCAGGTAACATGCTCCAGAGTCATTGTTCATTTGGTACCTACTAGCACAAATGCCAAACTATCTATTGTACTGACTCCTCTGCAGTTATAAATGTAACTGGCAGGATATGTCTAGAACCCCCAGGAAGCCTGCCAGAAAGCTACGCTGCAGTCATTCAGGACAGATAAGACTGCAGTTATTTTAGCACACAGTTGTCACACTTTAGTTACATATCCCCTTATGTTAGTAGTACAATGTTGAGCAAAAATAAGTCTAGGCAGTTGAATCACTGTGATAAAAATTTTCCTCCTTTAAAATATGAGGGTTGGTCCAAGTACTGATAACCATTCTTTTGGGTTTTTTGCTTTGTTTTTGTTTTTTCCCTGGGAATGAAACACATGGCTTTTGCCATATGCTTTTTTTTTTCCTTCCAAGTTTTTTTATTTAAATTCTAGGTAGTTAATATACAGTGCAATATTAGTCTCAGCTCTAGACTTTAGTGATTCATTACTTACATATAACACCCAGTGCTCATCACAACAAATGCCCTCCTTAATGCCCATGACCTGCTCAACCCATGCCCGCACCCATCTCTCCTCCAGTAACCATCAGTTTGTTCTCTTTTGAAGTCTGAGCAGCCTTTACTTTCAGTTACAAAAAATTTCAAAGATAAAGAAAAATAGAATGTTATAATGAACAGCTATATATCCACCACTTAGATTCAACACTGTTTTCTACCATATTCTGTCTTTACACACACACACACACACACACACACACACACAGAGCTAAACCACTTAAATTACATGATACTCCACACTAAAATACTTCTGCATCTCTATACAAAATTGAAAGCCATTTGCCTAAATATCTGTAACACCATTATCCTGCCTATTAAATTTACCTCCACTTTCTAATATCATCCAGTATCTAGTGATATTAAGAGATTAAAATATATACAAACTTCCTAAGTGAAATAAGTCAGAGAAAGACATATGATTTCACTCATATATAAAATTTAAGAAGTAAAATAAATGAAGAAAAAAGACAACAATAAAATAGACCTTTAAACAACCAGAACAGACTAGTGGTTATCAGAGGAGGCTAGTGGGGGGGATGGGTGAAATAAATAAAGGGATTAAGAGTACCCTTACTGTGATGAGCACTAAGTAATGTATAGAACTGCTGACTCACTATATTGTATAACTGAAACTAATACAACACTATACATTAATTATATTGGAATTTAAAAAATAAAATATCACTTCTAATAATTTAAAAAAATGTACATCTATCCAGATTATAGAAATTATAGGTTTTTTTCCTTTTAAAGATTTTATTTATTTTAAAGAGAGACAGAGGGATGCCTGTGTGGCTCAGTTGGTTAAGCGGCTGCCTTTGGCTCAGGTCATGATCCCAGCGTCCTGGGATCGAGTCCCACATCGGGCTCCTTGCTCGGCGGGGGGCCTGCTTCTCCCTCTGCCTCTGCCTGCCTCTCTGTCTGCCTGTGCTCGCTCCTGCTCTCTCACTGACAAATAAACAAATAAAATCTTGAAAAAAAAAATAAAGAGAGACAGAGAGAGAGAGCAGGTGGGAGGGAGAGAGAATTTTAAGCAGACTCCACATTGATTATAGGGCCCAATGCAGGGCTTGATCCACAACCCTGAGAGCAAGACCTGAGCCAAAACCAAGGTGTGAAGCTTAACTAACTGCGCCACCCAGGCACCTCAGAAATTGTAATTTTAATAACACTTTCCGAAAAATACACACTGGACACTTAGACTACTCACATTTCCACTGTCCCCAAGGTTCTAAGTCCATAGGCTGGAAACCATTGGTCTATGATTCATAAGTCTTAGGGGAGGAAAACAAAAAAACCAATCCAACTCTATAACTGTACTTCTTTTTCAAAAGAAAGAATTTTTAGTTTTCACATCCCTGCTCAGGTACTCCATTAAGAATACTGAGGTCTGGGGGCGCCTGGGTGGCTCAGTGGGTTAAGCCTCTGCCTTTGGCTCAGGTCATGATCTCAGGGTCCTGGGATCGAGCCCTACATCGGGCTCCCTGCTCGGCGGGGAGCCTGCTTCTCCCTCTATCTCTACCTGCTGCTCTGCCTACTTGTGACCTCTCTCTCTGTGTCAAATAAAAAAATAAAATCTTAAAAAAAGAATACTGAGGTCTGGAGTGGATCTCTATATATCATTACACCATTCTGTTGCAATACCAATTAGTTCAAAATCTACCTTACTTCCAAAAAAGTGAGATGACTTGTAAAATTTATGCATTTTTTATAAACTCAATAAAAATAATGACTAAAGAACAACAAATACCTTAGAGGACAGGGAGATAAATAAATGAATTAGAAACATAAACTAAGGTTAGTTACTGCAACTGACTACTTCTGAATTTTCTAACCACAGCAAAAATGAAAATACACTGTATTTTTTCATTAGCTGTATATAAGTGCTTAAGAAATTATCAGTATACTTAATTGGAGGAGAAATATGCATGTGAACTGTTATATAAGAAAAACTAACAAAATTTTTAATAATGATTTCTATTAAAAAATGGAAAAGCATTCTTTGTATATGATTCTGATATCCATCTGTAAGAAAAATCAAGGGCGGGGCGCCTGGGTGGCTCAGTGGGTTAAAGCCTCTGCCATCGGCTCAGGTCATGATCCCGGAGTCCTGGGATCGAGCCCCGCATCGGGCTCTCCTCTCATCGGGGAGCCTGCTTCCTCCCTCTCTCTCTGCCTGCCTCTCTGCCTACTTGTGATGTCTGTCAAATAAATAAATAAATAAAATCTTTAAAAATAAAAAATTTTAAAAAAAAGAAAAATCAAGGGCTTACTATAAAATTATAGTTCATTGCTGCTTGGCCTTTTGGCTAATAAGATCAAGTATAAAGTCAGAGTTCAGTGAGTGAGTTTCTACAAGTTCAGGCCTGCAGCTTCCTAGTAATCTGACTTGATATGAAAGAAGGCTAGGATAATCTAAGGGACACATGTGGCTTCTTCCCTAGCACACTGTTGCCAAATATCAAGGATCTAATCTGAATTTTTGACAGAAGTATGTGTCTGACAGAATACATTATAAGGTTGAGCGCCCTGGTGAGTGGTCTGGCAATAAATTTATAACCTCCATGTATTAACAGCCTGCTAATTTTTTTTTTTTAAGATTTTACTTATTTATTTGAGAGAGAGCACACAGGAGCGGGTGGGGCAGACAGAGGGAGAGGGAGAAGCAGGCTCCCCATTGAGCAGGGAGCCCAACGTGGAGACCAATCCCAGGACCCCAGGATCATGACTTGAGCAGAAAGCAACTGCCTAACTGACTGAGCCACCCAGGTCCCCCTAACAGCCTAAGAATTTTACCCCGATTCTGTTTCCTTTCATGGCAAACAGGTTCAGTGTCCTGTGTTCATAAGGCTTCGTGAGAAGTCCAGCATCACCTTATTGCATAAAGTAATGAAAAGAGGAAAGATGCTGGAAACCCAAGCATTCTAACTTCACATTCCCTGCTCTTAAACACTACATAAGAGAGGGGCAAACTAAATTTAGCAATCATATGTTTAGTTGCTTCTTTTCCTACTCTTCATCATTTATTAAATACACACATGGTGGCAAAATGAGCACTCAGCATCAGCTTTTGCTAAAACAATGTTTCTCATCTCAACTGTCTTTTCTTCAAAATCCCAGCCCTGTCATTTCTGAGAAGCAAAGCCATATAAATTAAAACAAATCAGACCTTTGTGATCTCTGATACTCTTATTTCATCTTCAAGTGCTTCAGACTGCCTCACAGAGAGTATGGGCTCAATATGTATTAGCTGTCTTTCCTATCCATACTTCTACCTTACGTATACTCTTAGAGACATCAATCACGATAAATTCAGAAATCGAAAGTTTGCAAATCAGAATTAGAGTTCAAAGTCCTTTACTCCCCCTGTGCCAGCTGATGACATCTCCAACAGCTCAACTCCATCAAAAAGTAGCAGGTCTACTGCTTGATAATTGAGTAGCAGCAAGATAACAACTAAAGCTTGACCTTTGTACTTGTCGTCAAAAAGATAATGGTACAGGATAAAACAAGGAACAAGAAATTGTTCTGCTCTTTTCTTGTACTCTTTTTGGTCTGTCTTATATTCCCAAATAATGTTTCTCAACTCAACCATGGGGAGGATAAAAAGTGTGTAAGGGGTAGAGAGATAAGAGCTATGGAGCACTTAAGAGTGCCTAGTTCCACATTTGGAGCTTAACCACAGGCATTTTAGTGGTGGGTGAGAAAAGTCTACAAAGGGTAAGAATAGGAGAATTAATTCTAAGAAGTAACCTCCTTATGGTTTAAAGCAAATTCTATGCACATCTATAAGCTGTAGTATTATTCTGGCCTCCTGTACTTACCTCTTCTTTCCATCTTGACTTCATTACTTCACTGGATAGTGTTCTGTCTTCCCTCTGTCTCTGGCTAAACTATTATATGACTGTGCTTTATAACATCTAGCTCTTCTTGGATTTATAGATCAAATGGGATATACCTTTGACCTTATTAGCATATGGCTCTGTTCTACCTCACTCTCTGAAATCACCTATCTCAGGACTCATCAGCCTTTTGGAATTATATTTTAACCTTTCAAGTAATTTAACAATTTATTTTTCTCATAATTTAAATCTCATCGGTGCTACCCTCCTCCCTTCCCTCCCTCCACCCATCAGGATCTATAGCCTTTCACTCTAAAGTCAAGGTGGTGTAAAGAAATCATGACTTAGTCAACCTTCTTCTTACTGATTACTAACTGTGTAACTTTCACAACTGTATAACTTTCACAACCACTAAACATTCATTTCTTCATCATCAAGGTAAGAATATAGCACACCTTACAGAACTGTTCTGAGTACAAACACACATACCATCAGCTGCCTGCTACTACTACTACATGCAATAATCCCCAAATTTCTATGTATATGGCCCTTTACAAGTTTTCAAAGTAATTAATTAGACATCATCTCCATTTTACAAAAAAGTCTGAGGCTTACACAAAATCCTGAATACGGTAAAGCCTCAGTAAATGTCAGCTACTATTCTGTAGGTTAAATGGTTAAAATGTTAAATGACTTATTCAAGGTTACATACATAACATAGGCTAGGATTAGCATCAAGGAATTCTGACTCTTCACTAACTTCTTTTCACTACTTAACCATTCAGTTAATTGCCTCTACTTCTGTGCTTCCGTGTTCATTCGGAGTTAATAAAATTATAAATTACATTTCTCATGCTCTGTTTTTTTTAAAGATTTTATTTATTTATTTCAGAGAGAGAGAATGAGAGAGAGCATGAGAGGGGAGAAGGTCAGGGGGAGAAGCAGACTCCCCGTGGAGCTGGGGGCCCGATGCGGGACTCGATCCCGGGACTCTGGGATCATGACGGGAGCTGAAGGCAGTTGCCTAACCAACTGAGCCACCCAGGCACCCTCTCAAGCTCTGTTTTAAGTACTTTTATTTTCTTCACATTGACTTTCTTTATTTTATAAATTTACAGTAGTGTTTCCAACTTAAACTTCTTTCAAAATTCCTCTATACATTCAACCTAATAGCTGAAGATTTTATGACTTATTTCAACAGAAGAGGTTGAGACCATGAGGTCATTTCTTTCCCCCCTCCTTTTTTTTTTTAAGTAATCTGTACACCCAGTGTGGGGCTTGAACTCAGAACCCCAAGATCAAGAGTCACACACTTCACCGACTGAGCCAGCCAGGAACCCTAAGACCATGAGGTCATTTCATGATCTACCACCATAACTTCACTAATGCCATATTCAAACTTCTTCCTGACAGATGCCTCATCTGTTACTTAAGGTTTCTAACTGTCAGCTACAGGCAAATGACTTTGTGATCTAAATATCCTGACCTCACACTCTTCACATGATTTACCTAGAGGCCAAATTAGAATACTTTTATTTGTGCCATTTACATCTGTTCTTTTTTTTTTTTTTTAAAGATTTTATTTATTCATTTGATAGACAGAGATCACAAGTAGGCAGAGAGGCAGAGAGAGACAGAGGAGAAAGCAGGCTGTCCACAGAGCAGAGAGCCCGATGCGGGGCTCGATCCCATGACCCTGGGATCATGACCCAAGCTGAAGGCAGCGGCTTTAACCCACTGAGCCACCCAGGCGCCCCTACATCTGTTCTTTAAAAGCAGTGCTTAAGAACCACTTCTGTGCCAAGACAACTCAACAGAGAAAAGAATAGTCTTTTTAACAAATGGTACTGGGATAAGTGACTATCAACACACAAAAGAGTGAAGGTGGGCCCTTCATAACACCATATACAAAAACTAACTCAAAATGAATCAAAGATCTGAATGTAAAAGCTAAAACTATAAAACTCTTAGAGAAGAAAATATGGGTGTAAATCTTGATCTTTGATTTGGTCAATGATTTCTTAGATATGACACTGAAATCATAAGGAGCAAGAGAAAAAAAAATATTACATAGACAGTCAAAATTAGAAACTGTTGTGCTTCAAAGGGCACCACTAAGAAAGTGAAAGACAATCCAGAGAATGAAAAAAAAAATTGTAAGTCATATCAGAGACTTGTACACAGAATATATAAAGAACTATTACAACTCAGTATTAAAAAGAAAACCTGATTAAAAATAGACAAAGGTCCTGAATAGATATTTCTTGAAAGAAGACACACAAATGGCCAATAAGCATCACTGGCCATTAGGGAAATGCAAATCAAACCCAAAGTAAAGTATCACTTCATACCCACTAGGATGACTATAAGGGAAATAATAACAAGAGTTGGTGAGAATGCAGAGAAACTAGAACTCTTATAGACTGCTGTTGGGAATGTAAAATGATGCAGTACTTCTGGTAAACAGTCTGGGAGTTCCTTAAATGATTAAATGTAAGAGTTATCCATATGATATAGCAATTCCACTCCTAAGAATATATCCAAGAGAAATGAAGACATATGTCTACACAAAACTTGCACATAGGTATTTACAACATTAGATATTCAGCATTACTCATAAAATCAAAAAAGCAGACACAACTCAAATGTCCATCAACTAATGAATGGGTCGAGTGTGATAATAATAATACAATGGAGTATTATTGGGCAATAAGAAATGCTGGTCTATGCTACAACATAGATGAATCTTGAAAATAGTGTGCTAAATGAAAGAAGCTAGTCACAAAAGACCACATATTGAATGAATCCACTTAAAATAAAGCATCTATACAAATCTATAGAGGTAGGACTTATTGGTTGCTTTGGGCTGGGGTGAACAGAGAGATTAGGAGGTAATGGCTAAGATGTATATGGTTTCTTTTTGGAGTATTAAAATGTTCTAAAATTGATTATGGTGATAGTTACAAAACCTTGTAACTGGGGCCCCAGGGTGGCTCAGTGGGTTAAAGCCTCTGCCTTCGATTCAGGTCATGGTCCTGGGATAGAGCCCCGCATCGGGCTCTCTACTCGGCAGGGAGCCTCCCTTCCTCTCTCTCTGCCTGCCTCTCTGCCTACTTGTGATCTCTATCTGTAAATATATAAAATCTTAAAAAAAAAAACAAAAACCTTTGTGACTACAGTAAAAGTCATGCAATTGTGCAATTTCAATGGGTGAATTATAATGTATACGAACTATATTTTAAGAAGCTGTTAAAACTTGTTAAACTTATTTAAAAGCTGTTAAATCTTTTAAAATCACTCCTCCATGAAAAATTTTTTTTTTCTTAAAGATTTTATTTATTTCTTTGACAGAGATCACAAGTAGGCAGAGAGGCAGGCAGGGGGGCGGGGGGAGGGAGGCAGGCTCCCTGCTGAGCAGAGAGCCCCTGGGCACACCCTCCATGAAATATTTCTAACAGGACTTAGTTCTCTCACCAGCCACCAACCCTTGGGCTCCATACAGGTTTACTACATAGATGTACTTGATTGGAGACTATGATATAAACTAAAGAAAGCCCTAGACAAGGTGAGAAGAAAATATAGATTGAGTCCTGGTTTTGGCACCAATTACCTGTGTGGAAAAATCTCACTAGGGCCCAGCGTCCTCATCTCTGAAGCCTCTTATGATAAAAATTCTTGGCTGAATCAACTGCGAAAGATCTTCTCGTATTTTGAACAAATTTAAAGCTAATGAGCAGTTAAAAATTCTAGGGGGGGGGGGCTACAATAACTGGTGAGGAAGGAATTAACCATTCCAATGGAAGATTTCTCTAGAAAAGTGTCACCTGTACTCCATGATAACTGCTACAGTAAATCTGTGGATTAAGCAGCTATTCCCCTATATATTTATATAAAATATTCAGACAAAAAACTAAGTCATAAAATCAGAAGACAAAATTGTAGTCACATTTCACAAATGACACTGCGCAGTATGTGTGACTGATACCAGAATTAGGAAAATTTATAAATCTCAGTTATGCTGCAACACACCATGGATTCCTTTAGATACAGAAATATCTCTTCACCATAAACAATGTATTACTATTTTCATTACAACTACTACTATCAAAACCACTAAGAGAATAGTGACGTTTATATGTACTACATTATCCATATATCTTAATTTAACCTGCATTCTAGTTATTTATTTGGCTTCATTTTTAAAGCTGAGAAAATTAAGGCTCAGAGAAAATAAACTACTTGCTTACTTTCTCTATTCAACTTTGATGTTCTCATAGTCTGACCAACCTCAGATGACAAACCAAATGCCAAGGGAGATGCTTCATTTTATTCTACTTATCCTAAAGGAAGGCAGTTACCTTGTTAGCTTCATTTTTGTTCCTATTTCTAAAGACATAAGAGCCACATTGTGACAGGTGCTCAACAAGATGGGATGGCTTATAAACCACATATAACACTCACATGATACCATCTCTGGGTACTGGCTCCTGCACTCTCTCACCCTGGTATGCCCAGCTATGTCTCTTTATCTTCAAGGCTCAAATGTCATTGCCCCCATGAAACTTTGCATTCCCTTTGTGGAGATTCTCTTCCTCTTCCCAACTCTCACAGTATTTCATGAATGAATAACTCTGAGCTAAATCCTCTGATGGGCACTGAGTTAGTTACAAAGACTTACTATGTTTTTCAGACCAAGGAAATTAATTATATGTACATTTCAATCAGGTCTAAAAACTGGCAAACAGGTTAATCTGTCTGCAAAATGCCCTGTCCTGCTAAAGAAAAAATCTTGACTCACAGCTTCAAAAATAAACATAATTAAAGGTGTGAGAGGCATTCTCAAGTTCAGTTTCTAAACTCTAAGAAAAACTTAAAACACACAATCTGGCTGCTATTTATTAACTTATTTTTCAATTCAAGTTTTAAAAAATACCTTTACCGTTTCATAAAACCCAAATCAAAGCTTTTGTGTTTTGATAGGTTTCAACTGCCAAGTTTCATTTGTTTTAAAAAACAATTACAATCATATCAGCATCTAATGAAACTGTTCACAGTGAGAAGCCTCTTTAATGCTAGTGACACCAAAGAGTATGACTTTAAAAGAGTTTCTTATAAATTACCCAAGTTTCTAGATTAGTTGATTTGACTAATATTGTGTTCCATGCACCAAGTTGAATGCAAAATGGGTACTTACATTGCTGATACTTAAATTTTACAATTTCACCTTTTAACTTTAACAAGTAGGTGTCAAGGGGTAAAGAGAGTTCTTACAGCAGTTTCAGAGGAAGATGTAGAGGATGTAAAGAGGCTGATTTGCTGTAGGGAGCTTTTTAAGAATTTATTTGAGAGAGAGACAGAAGCAGAGGGGAAGGGAAGAGGGTAAAAGAACCTCAAGCATACTCTATGCTGAGCTTGAAGCCTGGCCTGGGGTTACATCCCACAACCCCAAGGTCATGACCTCAACTGAAATCAAGAGTCAGACACCCAACTGACTGAGCCACTCCGGTGCTCTATCTTTTAATTCCTTTCAAGAATCTTCGAGAGACTTCTCCATTATCACCCAGAAAAAATGAATAAAATTCCTTAGAAAATATACACTTCACTGTCATGAGCCAAATTCAATTAAACTGGATTTCAAGGCGCCAGCTACCACTGCTAGAGACACTATGCAATCTACTAGTAAAATTTTTTTTTATTGGGGAGTACCAAAAAACAAAGAGAAAAAATATTTCCCAACAGTTTAAAACATGCATTTATATTTTTTTAAAACTCACTCTTCTCTTTGGCTTGTATGATGAGATTCTAAAACATTTTGTTGTCATGTCCTGCACGAACTCCACACCTTCTCTGGTGGGCTCATAATAAGAATAACGCCAACAGCATCTCAGCCCCAGTGCTAAAGCAGAGCAGAGCGCTTCACTCCATAGCTCAACTTCTGCCAAGAGCAGCTTCACATTTCTGTAAGCCTAGTTGTTTCCACAAGAATCTTCCCCTTCAGAGCAAATGCCCTGATGGGAAACCCTGTATGTCTACAGCTGTGGTGTGTAGCCTCTAGGGCAACGTTGCCAGACATTCTGGACCCTAAGGGTTTCAGCCTCTTTCTCTTTCTCCACTTCAGCAGCATAGAGCATGTCGTTGCTACAAAAGGAGAGAGATACTGCTGAATCTCTCTTCTTTTTGTTTATTTTTAAAATCAGTGAAAGGGAGGAGAAGAAATTAAGTACTCCTCGAGAAGATTTAATACAGATACATGTAGTTTTAAAAACTTTCAATTTTTTCTAACATGCACACTGATGATCACTGTGTAATATCAAGTATTAGAAAACCAGATACTAAATTGATACCACTAATAGAATCAATGAAAGTAAGACAATCATATTTACACATATCCTCATTTGTGAATTTGCATAATGTGTTTTTTTTTAAATAAGGATATTGGGAGGCTAAGGAAACTCAACAAAATACTGCCAGCAAGCTTACAAGAGAAAATCGATAATAGGGAATATCTGAAATAATTACATTCTCACTAGTTTTAAAATTAGAGGAAGGCACACCAGTTTTATAATTCTGTACACTGGTTTCCCTCACCTTCTTTTTGAGAGAGAGGGAAACAGAAGCCAGTCTCTTGTGTTCAACATTACATCACCAGCACCCTGTGCAATGCCCAGTACACAGCAGGCAACCTGGTTAGAGATAATGGTAATGGAAGAGTAGAAACACCTGCTTCTTTCTTACTGGGCCTCTTACTTTGTAACCCTGGGCAAGCTTTTTAATCTGAGTCTCAGTTTCCTCATCAGAATACAGGAGTGATCTTTACTTTACTATGAATGTTTTAAGAATTTTCTTCTGGGCACAAAAGGTACTCAATAAAATATTAATTCCCCACACACATGTAAAGCTTAATCTAAAACCTAAATTTAATTCTGTAATACGTGCTCCATTAATGTTCACTGCAAAAAAGATTCTTAAAGTTGAATTTATAGAAGACTCTGCGGTACCCATTCTCTTTTAAAAAATATGATACAATGGTTCAACCTTTTTTGGGTCAAACACTTGCTTTGAGAATGTGATGAAACCTATGCATTCTTTCTCCAGAAAAAAAAAGGTACACACACACACACAGATTTATGTATAACCCTAAGAAACTCATGGACCCAAGATTAAAATCCACGCATACTGACTTTTGGCTTTAGATACCAGGGAGCACAGGGCCTGAACTATAATTCAACTTTATCAGGTAGACCATCTATGTTCTCCTTGTCTTTTCTTTAAAAACTTCTATTAAATGCTCAAGGGAGTTTTTGTGTATCTAATAGGTATATTTAAAATATTTTATTTTAGATTTTATAATATTCAATTTATAAAGCTGCAAATTAAAAAACCAAAGCTTTTCCTTAAGCTTGTAGGATTGACTTATAAATTACACCATTCTTTCCGAAGCTTACAAAATTTTGGCAATCACTTTTTAGAGGTATGTAAGTAATATCTGGTCCCATTTATAAACTGAAATACCTTTGTTTTTAAGTTACATTTTGAGGTATAATTTTTAGTCAGCACCTGGCTAGCTCAGTCGCTAGAGCATGAGACTCTTAAGGTATAATTTTTATTTTATTATTTTTAAATTTTAAAAATTTGAAGTAATCATAATATTCCAATCCAATATCACAAGGTTCATAGTCTTCTTCCTTTCCAAATTTGGAGCTCTTATAGTGAAAAACCTGGCTTCCACTATCCTCAATATACTTCTTTTATCAAGCCCCTACCCTTCTGTATGTAACCCATCTCATATCTCTGCAGCCACCTCCTCCCTGGTGTGGGCACCATTCTCATCCCACTTTGGGTTCTGACATCCTCATGCCACTTGAGTACATCACCCCATCATGGATGCAGTGTTCACCCTATTTGGGCTCTGACACATTTTATCTGGACAGACCATCACCCCTTCCCCACATACGTTTCCTAGGCTGATAAACTGCAGTATCATCCCCACCCTCACTCAACCCTTGCAGTGGCTGGAACATTCCTCTCTCTCACAAAAATTAGGAAGCAACCTTTAGACTAAAAAGTCTGGAATGTCCTTGGAAGTATCTGGGAAGAGGACGTGAAGAAAAATGAACTTTATACAATTCTCATATGGGATGAGATTTGGAATTGCACTGTTTTGAATATGTAGGAAAACAGTCTTACTTGGTACTCCAAGGGAATGAACAGGTCATACTTGATAAACCTAAAAAAAATTTTGAGCATATTACCTAAAGACACCTGGTGGCAAAGAGCCTATGGCAAACCCAAAGCCAGATTTGTCTCAAAACTGTATTAAAATAAATGGCCACATCATTATGCCATCTCTCTGGTATTATCATTCAGTTCTTGCTTCCTACACACAGATAAATGAATGAGATTTGTTTAAAAAAACAGAAGTGCCAACCAGGAAGTAAATTAACTTTTAGGTATAATTTCATATAATGTTTCATAAATCACTACAACAGCTACTGCTTACTATATACCTATTATTATGTACCAAGACCTGTACTAGGTGCTTTGTATGCCTAGCAAATGTGCATTTCTACAACCCAATGAGTTCCTTGCCAATAAAGAAACAGAGGTTAAGAGAAATACTTACCTAAAGTCGTCTTAAAAAGAAAACAGGTTACTCTACATATTTAAAATATACTAGTAAGGAATTTCAGTAAAAATCAAACAAATCTCTCAAGTCTAGCAAAACTGTTCAAGAATAAAAGACCTCTGGGAAGTGGTTCTCAAATATCAAATATGAGTAATTTAAGCGCTAATGCTATACAGAAAAACTTCCAAAGAAGAGTCAGTCTACTACTTATAGTTAATGCTATTAATAAGATGAGAATAAACTACTGCAGTTGTAATATAGACATTAAATACAAAATCCTTCTAGCCAACTAAGAATACAGAAACCAGAATAGGAAAAAAACAAAAAAAAACCGGTTTGGGGCTCTGGCACTTTAAGACAGGTACAGGTACAGGATATACAGTTTTGAACTCTTAAAAGGAAAAAAAAAATCTTCAGTGTTTGAGAGAAGGAAAACCGTAAAGTGTTTTAATATGAAAAGTAAGCTAATTTGGTGTTCTTGATCTCAGCTCATAAGGCATTTAGATTAACCCTGAATTTGGGTTTGCCAAGACTGTTTTAACTATCATTATAAAAGTTTATTCTGGAGTAATAATATCAGGTAAAAGGAGAAAGGAATATTTAATATGTAGCTACATGATGTTTTTCTCATGTGTTTCTATGTACACAGAACAAATACTTTATCTCAATGAGGCAAATGAAAGTTCCAGAAAACACACACACACACACACACACACACAGACTGAATCCTGATTAGACCATCTCAGCTTTCTAATGTGATGATTCTATGATTCAAATATTCTGCATACCTACTGGTTGCCTGTTTTGAATCTTGCATCAAACCTCTAAATGTTACCTGGCTCTCCATCAAGTCACTTCTTCACCAGGATACAAGTACTACATTATGATGAAGCTTTTTAGAAAATAAACAACCTGTTCCAACTGACAGCTTCACTGACCTAGAGGACTGTTCTCTCTTGTATACAAGAAAGGTTTTTCATATGTCTCAAAGTCTTTAAAAATATACATAGCCTTTGAACCAGAGTGTCCATGTTTTTAAAAGCTATTCCATGGAAACAGATCTAAGTACTTGAAATTTTTATAGAAGATGTAGAAAAAAAATCCAAAACGTTGTAACATATTTTCCATCTTCAACATTCAAGTTCAATTCTCTGTAAAACTCAAGCTGCCTGTCTTCTTCTATTTATCCTTAGCGGGGGTGAGGCCATAGTTCCCCTTGTTCTGAAACCTAATTGCTTTGTATGTATGGGAGGGGGCTGTAGAGGATATTTATTTAACATGCATAATTTAAAAAGTTTGCACAAATTTAGATAGAAGTGACTGCTTTCACTATAAAAGGACTACTCCTCAACACAGCAATCCTCTATTACCCAGCTGTCAGCAGTAAAACTATGCCAGTTCTCTAGGTTGCATTCTGGAAGGAGGAATGATCTTATCAGCAAGAATGCTTTCCCCATGATCCTCTGAGTTAATAGGACTCTCTTTCCTTCATGCTTGGAATTGGATTGTTAAACCCATCAGTCATTATATTAACATCCCCATATTCACTGGCTCAGAACTGTCAGGGATTCATTACACATATCCCTGCAAAGGATTTAATAAAACAAAAACAACCCGAAACAGTCATTCACCACCAGAATCAGTATCAGAACTATGTTCTCTTTGGGGGGTTATACTTTGAAGTTTCCATTCTGAACTGAATATATCCCAATTCTTCAGCCATTTGGAAATCATCAGTGAATGGTGACAATACTAATAACGTTAATTTAATGCACGTTAAGCTCAAATGTCTGTATCAGAAAAAAAATCAATTTACAAGAAAAAAGCATCAAAAAAATAAAAGTTTTTTAAAATTTTTTTAAAGATTTTATTTATTTATTAGTTAGAGAGAGAGAGAGCCAGCACAGGCAGACAGAGAGGCAGGCAGAGGCAGAGGGAGAAGCAGGCTCCCTGCCAAGCAAGGAGCCCGATGTGGGACTCGATCCCAGGACGCTGGGATCATGACCTGAGCCGAAGGCAGCCGCTTAACCAACTGAGCCACCCAGGCGTCCCAAAAAAATAAAAGTTTTTAAAAAAGAATAGAAAAAGGCACCTAAGACACACTATAAATTAGTAGCCAAATATTATCTCTTGAAAGAGGGGACAGTTTCACATTTTTTGTCAAATGATTACCTAAAAATGTATAATTTTCCAAATAACTCAGATTTTTATCTAAAATCCTAAATACATAGATCCAATCTTTCAAATTATGACATGAAGAAAAAGAATGAATTTAGGAAGGTAGTAACAAAGAAATCATGATCTCTAGGGCAGTTGTTTTTTATAATCCACATCAAAAGATATTCTGGAAGTCAATTTTACTTTTAAAAAGCAATACATATATGCAAAATTGGTTAGCAAATTAAATCTAGCAACATATAAAAAAGATAATTAATACATTACAACTAAATGGGATTCATTCCAGGAATGCTAGGCTGGCTCAACACATGAAAATCAATTGATGTAATTCACCATACTAATAGGCTATATAAGAAAAACCAGATGTCACAGCAAGAGATGCAGAAAAAGCTTTCATTAAAATTCAACATCTGTTCATGATAAACCTCTCAGCAAACTAAGAATAGGAAGAAACTTCTTAAACTAAAGAGGGATATTTATGAAAAACCTACAAGCGGCATCATACTTAATGGTGAGAGAATGAATGATTTCTTCCAAGACCTGAAACAAAATTAGTCTTTTCTGACAATTCTTATTCAACACTGTACTACAAGTCTTAGCTAATACAATAAAGAAAAGAAAAAGAGAGAAATAAAAGGCATTCCGATTGGAGGGATAGAAATACTTTATTCATAAGTGACATATCTATTTAGAAAACTCCAAAGAGGGACGCCTGGGTGGCTCAGTTGGTTAAGCAGCTGCCTTCGGCTCAGGTCATGATCCCAGCGTCCTGGGATTGAGTCCCACATCGGGCTCTTTGCTTGGCAGGGAGCCTGCTTCTCCCTCTGCCTGCCTCTCTGTCTGCCTGTGCTCGCTCTCTCTCTTTCTCTCTCTAACAAATAAATAAATAAAATCTTTCAAAAAAAAATGTTTAAAAAAAAAAAAAAGAAAAAGAAAACCCCAAAGAATCTATCAAAACAAAACCAAACCCAAAAGCAATGCACAAACCAACAAAAATATACCACCTCCTTGAACTAAAAAGGAGGTTTAAGTTTAGCAAGGTCACGGGATACAAGGTCAATATAGAAATGTTAAATGTACTACCATGTGCCAGTAAAGAACAACTGTAATCTCAATTTTAAAAAATACCATTCACAATAACATAAAAAAAAAACACCAACAAATGGGGCTGGGAAAAAAATCTTCTTAAAGATTTTACTGATTTATTTATTTGAGAGTAGGGGAGGAGTAGAGGAAGAGTGACAAGCAGACTCTGCCCTGAGTGCAGAGCCCAGTGAAAGGCTGGATCCCACAACCCTGAAATCATGACCTAAGCCAAAATCAAGAGTCAGGTGCTCAACAGACTGAGCCACCCAGGAACTCCCAGAAAAAAATTTAAAAAAAAAAATTTTTTTTTTTTTTTTTTTTTTACTTGTCAGAGCAGGAGCGAGCACAGGTAGACAGAGTGGCAGGCAGAGGCAGAGGGAGAAGCAGGCTCACTGCTGAGCAAGGAGCCCGATGTGGGACTCGATCCCAGGATGCTGGGATCATGACCTGAGCCGAAGGCAGTTGCTTAACCAATTGAGCCACCCAGGCGTCCCCAGAAAAACAATTTTTTAAGAACTTTGATACAGGGCACCTGGGTAGCTCAATTGTTAAGCGTCTGCCTTAGGCTCAGGTCATGATCCCAGGGTCCTGGGATCGAGCCCCGAATCAAGTTCCCTGCTTGGTGGGAAGGAAGTTTGCTTCTCCCTCTCCCATTCCCCCTGCTTGTGTTCCCTCTCTTGCTGTGTCTCTCTCTGTCAAATAAATATATAAAAATAAAATCTTAAAAAAGAACCTTGACACATACTTTATATCTTACACAAAAATTAATTCAAATGGCTCACAGGCCTAAATATTAAATTCAGTATTAAAAACTGTAAAAAAATACGGAAAAGTCTACAGGACCTTAGTTTAACAATAAGGTTTTACATGTAGCATGGAAAGCACAAATCATTAAAGAAAAAAGCTGATAAATTAGACTTCATAAAAAACAAGTAAATCAGACATCATCAAAGTTTAAAACTTCTGCTTTGCAAAAAGCAATGTTAAGAGAATGAAAAGACAAGTCTTCTGTATTTGCTTGGTAGAAAATATTTGCAATTCACATTTCTAGAACCTTTCTAGAATATATAAGGAACTCTTAAAAAGCAACAATGAAAAAACAACCCAATTTAAAAAGAGGCAAAAGAGTAGTGACTGGCTCCTTAGAAATAGCATGTGACACTTGATCTTGGGATCATGAGTTCAAGCCCCATGTTGGGTGTAGAGATTAAATACATACCAAAAATACATAAACAAATTTACAGAAAATAAATAAAAATGGGCAAAAGATCTGAAAAAATACTTCACCATAGTAAATATATGGAAGGCAAACAAGTAAAAAGATGATTAAAATCACTACGGAAAATGCAAATTAAAACCAACAGATACCACTACACACATGACAAAAGGGCTAAAATCCAGAAAACTGAGAGTACCAAATGCTGGTGAAGATGTGGAGCAAGACGAACTCTCATTCATTGCTGGCGGGAATGCAAAATGGTACACTTTATAAGAAACTGTCAAACTGTCTCCAAAGTTAAACATGGATTACCACATCACCTAGCAAACAGGCCTCTAGATATTTACCTAAATGAACTAAAAAAATCTCCATATAAATATTTGTTGCAGCTCTCTTTATAATTACTAAATAATGGAAGCAACCCAGGCATCCTTTAATGGTGGAAGAGGTAATCAAACTATAGAAAATCCATACAAAGGAATACTATTTGATCCAACAGGCTGGATGAAATCTTGGGGCATCCGGCTAGCTCAGGTGGGTGGAGCATGTAACTCTTGAACTTAGCGTTGTAAGTTTGAGTCCCACATTAGGTGGAGAGATTACTTAAAAATAAAGTCTTAAGAAAAAAGGATGGGTGAATCTTAATGCATTTTATTAAGTGAAAGAAGCCAGACTCAAAGGGTCTGATTCCAGTTCTATGATCTCTGGAAATGACAAAACCATAGGGATGGAAAGCAGATTAGACTGCCAAAGACTGGTGCAATGGGAAGTGGTGGATTAAAAGGCGAAGTGGAGGGGGAAAGTTTGGGGTGAAGAAACTGTTGTGTACAGCACTGACAAGATATATGACTGCATACAATTGCCAAAATCCATAGGACTGTACATCAGAAAGAGTAGACTTTAATGTACGTAAACTTAAAAAAAGAAAACCAAGAATAAAAAACAAAAAACCAAAACAAACAAACAAACCCAACCAGGCTATGTGGATCTCAGAATGGAATGAAGACTGTGAAAAATGAAATCCAACTGCATTACAAATACATGACCACCCCACTGAAAGGAAGGCAGTTGCGGGGGAAGACCTAAGTAACACTGGAAAATGGTGCTTGGGCTAGAAACTATAAAACTAAAGACAAAAAGAAGTATATAAAAACTATACATCAGTTGGTAAATTTGTTTCTCCCACAGGTAGGGAGATTCATAATTCTGAAAGTGCTTTACAGGCATACTATGGATGAACAGTAAGTAAAATGGATGACGGATGGTTACATTCAGATGTCTCACTGTCAGGTAGGGGAAGTTACAAATAAGCCAACAGAAAGGCTAGAATGAACCCCATTACACTGGATTAGAGGTGAAGACCTCAGAATGAACTCATGTTTTCATGTTTAGCTTAGAAACTGTACAGATGGAATAGATACAGAAACAATTACAGAAATGTGTATACCTGGGTTAGTATATACACATGTAATTTCTAGGTCTTTTAGCTGAGATACAAGGACACTCCAGTAGCAATAAGCACACACAACTGGCACTCAGACCTTGCTTGCTAAATCCAATGAAAGAAACCAAGACTCCTTGGAGAAATAGCTGATTCCTAGGACTGGGACAGGGGAAAAATAAGATGAGTCTGGAGCGTCTTATAGTATCAGAAAGTAAAAAAGTGCTCAAAAATCAAAAGGATAAGGCATGTCAAAGGGACACAAAAGACAACCTGAAAAAGCTTCCAAGGGCCAAAGCTGAAACAATTAGGCAACAAAATAAATAATGATAGTATTGGACTAAAATCCAAAGTATAAAATGCACATACATGAGTTTATACGATATGAACAAATGACTGAATAAGTAATTAGGGAGAAGAATCAAATCTTTTGTACTGAAGAATCCCAAATATATATAGATAGTATCCCCCCCTCCAGGAGGTAGAGACCTCATGTATGTTGGCCTTAGCAACTCAGTCTTGGGAAAATAAAGGGGAAAAGAGTAATTTTACAACCGAGAAGCTGACATACACTATCTTAACTAGATAAACAAAACTTAACATAACCAGAGACACCATGTGCTCTTTGACATTCTCTTTAACCTTTGAGAAGCTTAACAGTCTGATTAGTGAGAAAAACAGACAAACTTAAATTGACGTACAGTGTATAAAATACCTGATGAGTACTCAAAACAGTCAAGGTCACAAACACAAACCACCCCCCAAAACAAAAAACAAAAACAAACCACACAACAAGTAAAGATTAAGAAACTGTTGTAGACAAGAGGAGACTAAGGAAACAGGACAACTGAGTGCAATGTGGTATCTTGGATTTGATCCCAGGCGGAGGTTAGCAGGGAGTGTGGGGGGAGGGAAGGCCATTAATGGAAAAAGTGGTGAAATATGAATAAAATCTGGGCTTTAGTTAATAGTAATGTAGCAATGTTGATTTCTTAGTTTAGAACAAATGTACCACAGAAATGTAAGAAAATAATGTTAGAGGAAACTGAAACTGGGTGAGGGGTATATGGAAACACTTTGTACTATATATTTTTTATTTTTCTGTATTTTTTTATCTATTCCAAAATAAAAAGTTTGCTTTTTAAAAATCAGTAACTCTTAGGTCTGACATAAAGCCTTCCTGTGGCACAAATCAGAGGTGTAAACTGCAGGCAACAATAAAAGTTAATGTTTTTTAGTAGTCACTTATTCATTCATTCATTCATTCATTCACTCAACACTTCCTCACCGCTACATGACCTGTTGTGTTAGATACTTATAGAAAAATAAGTAGTACTTATGTCTGGATATAGAAGTGGTGGGTTAATAGGAACCCTTTTGCTGGTGTCTTACAATGGTAAGGATCCTCTCAGGTTAGCAAGACCTTAACAATATCAGAAGAGGGAGCAGAGATATTAGAAGTTATAACAAATACAAGGATGAAGACATTAGTATTTTTAGCCAATTCACTTCAGTTGTCTCATATAGAAAATTAAATTAACAAGAGTGTACCCATACTAAAGTTAGGGACTTGTATCAAAAGACCTTGAAGGCCCCTTAAAGTGGTTCTATGATTCTATTAAATATTCAGATCTAATATATTTTTTTAAGATTTTATTTTATTTATTATTATTTTTTTAATATTTTATTTTTTAAAGTAATCTCTACCCCCAACCTGGGGCTTGAACAGATAACCCTGAGATCAAGAGTTGCATGCTGTACTGACTGAGCCAGCCGGGTGCCCCCTTTGTTTCTGTTCTTAAAGCTACCACTCTCGATCTATCTAGACAACTCTAACAGAATCCTAACTGGTCTCCCTGCTTCCAGTTCTGCTCTTCATACAGCCACTAAAAATGAACTTTCTAGAGTACACATTATTCTACTGCTCAAGAGTCTATATGAGAATATGATCTGGTGTCTCCAGCTGGGCCCCCAGGCCTACTTAACTAGCTATTAGAAAGTCATTTAACACCTAAAAGCTTGAGGTTCCTTACCTGTAAAGTAGGGGTGCTTTCCTCACATGGTTCTGAGGCTCACATAGGATAAGGAAGTAACAGTACTCGGTAAATGTTCATGATGATTATTTTGAATATCTCAGGACTACAAAATCAAATTTAAACCATTTATCCTGGCCTTTTAAACTTTCCCTTACTTAGTTATATCTTGCTTATTACCTGTATCTCTTGGACACTCCTCACTAATCACCTATACAATCTTCTATCCATCTAAACCCCACTCACCTTTTTTTTTTTTAAAGATTTTATTTATTTATTTGTTAGAGAGAGAGAGAGAGAGAGAGAGAGAGAGAGCACAAGCAGACAGAGTGGCAGGCAGAGGCAGAGGGAGAAGCAGGCTCCCTGCCAAGCAAGGAGCCCGATGTGGGACTCGATCCCAGGATGCTGGGATCATGACCTGAGCCGAAGGCAGCTGCTTAACCAACTGAGCCACCCAGGCGTCCCCCCACTCACCTTTTAAGAACCACTCCAAATGCCTCTTCACTGACTCTTCACTGACCATTACAGCTCAGAGTGCTCTCTCTCCTATGAACTCTAGTTCTTCTTACTGATTTGTAAATGTCTTCAAAAATAATTTTCATCATTTCCCTTCCCTTAAAAACCTACAAGGTTTCCCAACACCTTTAGCATAAAATCATGCCTACAAATTAGATTGACTGAAAAGACAATGGCTTGTTTTGTTGATCTTAGTGAATGAGCCCTTCTGAAATGTAATTAAAGAGAGAATAGTTTTACAGTTTATTCCTGTGGTTTTTTTTTAACTTAGTTGAATTCATCCATTAGTTTCCAAATGATTTCATGTTGTGTCCTTCCAAATGAACAAGTTTGTGTGATCTATTTTCAGTGTCTGAAAACTGTGGTAAGAAACTCCTAACATAAATAAATAATGATAGAGATACGTATCATTACCAACTTAATCATTTCTAAGTATACAGTTCAGTAGTGTTAAGTATATTCACATTGTTGTGTAACAAATCTTCAGACCTTTTCCATTCTGCGAAACTGAAATCCTGTCCCCATTAAGCAATACCTCCCCATTCCTCCTTGTCCCAGCCCCTGGCAACCACCATTCTACTTTCTGTCCCTAGGAATTTGACTCCTTTAGGGACTGCACATAAATGGAATTATGCAGTATTTGTCTTATTGTGACTGGCTATTTCAATTAGCATAATGCCCTCAAGGCTCATCCATGTTGTTGCATGCGTGGGAATTTTCTTCCTTTTCAAGGCTAAATAATAATAATAATAATAATATTACTTCCTTGAATGTAAATACATTAGTCCCCCCCATCTGTGGTTTCACTTTTCTCACTTTCAGTTACCCACATGCAACCAAGGTCCTGTATTAGATGATCCTCTTTCTGATGTATCCTCAGAAGGTCACAGTAGCCTAAGTTATTGCCCTGACTTCATCTCACTACGTAGGCATTTCATCATCTCACATCATCACAGGAAGAACAAGGGTGAGTACAGTATAATAAGACATTCTGAGAGAGAGACCATATTCACATAATTTTTACTACAGTGTATTGTCATAATTATTCTATTAGTCATTGTTAATCTTACTGTGCCTAATTTATAAATTAAATTTTATCATAGATATGTATATTTATACTATACAAATATAGTATATAAATGGCTCAGTCCTATCTGCAGTTTTAGGCATTCACTGGACGTCTTGGAATGTACCCCCTGTGGATAATGGGAGACTACTGTACTCACATTTTGTTTATCCATTTATCCATCAATGGATATTTGGTTTCCTTCTACCTCTTGGCCACTGTGAACAGTGCTGCTGTGAGCATGGGAAGTTTGATGTTTTATGTGATTAAAAAACCAACCAAACAAAAACATTTAAATTTACTTCTCCAAAATACCAGCTATCTTAATTCTTGCCCCACTATTATTCCATAACTGTCTCTAAGTTCCACACTTGGAACCTGACACATCAATCATGAAAATCGCTACTTTAATACTTACAATTTTCTAATTTATGACCATTTTTGAGATTTGGTTTTTAAATTATATTTTACATACAATTCCAGCAAATGTCATCATTTCTCACCCTTTAGGGTCAGCCTGAGTATGTTGTGAAGACTTCAGAGACAATATTCCTGTATCTCCTACTTCCCACTTAATTTTATTATTTAAGCCTTAGATGAACAAAAGAGTCTCTAAGAACAGATGAAAACAGCCAAGATTACTGGGAGAATGAGATCAGATTCTTAAACTTGTCCTCAAAAAGTATTTGGTTTGCTCTTCTCTCCTAACTTTTCATTTTTAAAAACATCATGCAGTGCTCAAAACACTAGGTGAAAAAGAGAGAAAAAACATTATTCTGACAATTTGATTCTTATAATACTGAGTAACTATGCCAAAGAGCAAGACAAGAGAGGAAAGAAGAAGTTAGTGAGTTTCCCTTTTTCGTCACCACTACCACAGCAGCTAACCTTTAGTGACAGCTGGCTGTTTGCCTGGGCTTTATTTTATATGCCTGTGTGATTTGTACAACAATCCAATGAAAAAAGTTCTGTTATTAACCCCATTTTACAGATAAGGAAACTAAGATTTAAAGATACTAAAGGATTTCCCCAAATCACATACCAAAGCACCAAAATTTTAACCCAGATCCTCCCGTCTTAACCGTTATTCCACAGAACCTCTCCGTTTGTCTATTTTCTTCTCTCATGTTCTACTCTTGTGTCTTTTACATTCTTCAGATGGATGTTGGCACAATAGATTATTCAAAAAGGTACATTAAAGTCCTCAGGATAATGAGGGTACTTTTGGTGAGGTGGTGGTGGGAGCTGCCACAGTCAAAGAAAAAGGAAAAGTTTGGATTGGTTTTTTGTTTTTGTTTTTGAAGGCTCCAAGGAGCTTCAGCAGGTTAAGGCCATGAGATGCCTTTTATTTTAGGGGTTTATGAATTCCTAAATTAATCTGAGTTAAAACACTTTGTATTTTAGCTGAAGAATATCCAAGATGTTTATTCTGTTATCTTTTTAATACAAATTCAGTATTCTTCTATGGATAAGTATTTTTACGCCATTATCCCAACCCCATCTAATATGCCTTTAACAGTTTAATTATATTGCTTGATCACATGAACTCTGCTACTTTTTTTTTGTTACTCTCTCCCCTCTTCTCACTTCTTTTCTGAGAGAAAATATCTAGAGTTTCTAAATACCCAGAAATATGTTATTTACTTAATACCTAGAAATATTTTTAAAATCTTTTGTTAAACAGCATATCTTAATGTTGAGTGGCTTCAAGTGCTCAAACACTGAAAAACACTTACAAAAATGTCATTATACTGGGACACATGGGTGGCTTAGTTGGTTAAGCGTCTGCCTTTGGCACTGGTCATGATCTCAGGGTCCTAGGATCACGCCCCACATCGGGTTCCCTGCTAAGCAGGGAGCCTGCTTCTCCCTCTCTTTCCACCCCTCCCCCTGCTTATGTTCTCTCTCTTTCTCTCAAATAAATAAAACCTTTTAAAAAATGTTATTTATCTTGATTATTTATTAATATTTAATAAATCATATTCAGAACATAGTAAGCCATACACTGTGGTAGGTACTACTCACACATTTAATTTACTCTTTATAACCATCCCTGGGGTTATCCCATTTTAGAGATGCCATCTCTAGTTAATGTGCTATTCCCTCATTCATTCATAATAAAGGATGACAAAGTTTTTCTGTAAAGATACTTCAGTAAGTACTTCAGTAAAGTGAAGTAAGTACTTCAGCTTTGTTTTTGTGAGTCATATAGGCTCTGTCCCAACTACCCAACCCTGCCTATGCAACACTATGGAAAGCAGCCATAGCCAATATTCACAGGAATAGGCATGAAAGCAGCCTTACAGACAAAAGGTGAATGATGGGCATGGCTGTGTTCCAACAAAACTTTGTTTACAAAAACAAGCAGTAAGGCCTGCCATAGTTTACTGACACCTGATCTTAAAATCTTGAGTTCTGCAGTTCAGAGACAGAATCATACTGACTCATTAAAATCATACTGACTCCCCTTTGTCATCATCATTAAGCAGCTTCCAGAATTTGTTCAAGGTTCAGCGTAACATAACATCTTGAACTATTCACTCATCAAAACAGTTACTGCAGACCTCAATATGACAGGCACAATGCCAGGGAAAAAAAGCACAATTCTTGGCCTCACAGAGCTTATGGTTTAATGGCAGAGATGCAGGCAAATAGACCATTATTATAAACAGATGGATACAAATACAATGTGCTATGGGACTACAGAGAAGGACTACACAACTGAGAAAAGAAAGGCGACTTAAGTCAGAGAAGGCAGTCAAAGCAAAGCAGAGAAACTAAAACCTGGTTAAGTTTTGGATTCATAATCCAGTGATGAGCTAAACAACTAAGCCACAGGTATTTTACAGTTTAAACTGTACTGAGAACTGTACAGAGATTTGTGTTTTTGGGAATCAACTAAGAATTTTAATAAGTACCAGGCTTATTACTTTTTAAAAAAATTTATTTATTTGACAGAGATCGCAAGTAGGCAGAGAGGCAGGCAGAGAGAGAGAGAGAGAGAGAGAGAGAGAGGAGGAAGCAGGCTCCCTGCTGAGCAGAGAGCCCGATGTGGGACTCGATCCCAGGACCCCGGAATCATGACCTGAGTCGAAGGCAGAGGCTTTAACCCACTGAGCCACCCAGGCACCCCTTATTACTTTTTTTTTAAACTGAAGTATAGTTGACACACAATGTTACATTAATTTCAGTTATTATTTAATTTTACCCAACCCACTTAACATTTTTAATAGATGGTTTACAATAAAAAACAAAAACAAGATAATTAAGGATAAGAAAATATATATCATGTAACAAAGTAGAGAAATCATTCATAAACTTAGACTACAGAGTATTACAGTACCTACTTAAATTAAAGTTCAAGTCAAAATCTTCCTGGTAGGGGCGCCTGGGTGGCTTAGTAGGTTAAGGCCTCTGCCTTTGGCTTGGGTCGTGATCCCAGGGTCCTGGGATCAAGCCCCACATCGGGTTCTCTGCTCAGCGGGGGCCTGCTTCCTCCTCTCTCTCTGCCTGCCTCTCTGCCTACTAGTGATCTCTGTCTGTCAAATAAATAAATAAAATCTTTAAAAAAAAAAAATCTTCCTGGTAGATAAAACTAAATGCAAAACATGATGAGCTACTTATTTTGTAAGTAAAAACTCCTAGGGATTCTTTATAAAACTGGAATGCTTTTTTTCTTTCATAGAAAGATGGAAGATGCCACCTGCCATCTCCACTGTTTTTGCTATATCTATAAAGGTAGCATTGTTACTCAGCTGCTGATTAATGGAGAACAAGAAGCCCTGATGATTTGCCAGGCCTCAAGATAAAAATTACAAAATATTTTCTCTTCAGATTGTAACATAACCAGCTATCATGTTAAATAAAATGGAGCCAGAATTTCCCTGTCTCTACTCACTGATATTCCATACAATTCAGTAACTATTTCCCCACTGCTGTCCAGCAGAACTGTAATCAACAGGTGGGGGAGAAAACTTTATTTTAAATGGAATTATAAATTATTTAGTAATCCACAAAGAAATGTATCCTTTTCAGATAGTCCCAAATGAATTTTTAAATGATCTCTGGTTGGCATAGCCCATTATACATGAAAGGCAGGAAAAAAGGTACAACATGCAACACCATTACTGATTCTATTCCAAAATGTCAAATACTCAAAAAACAAAACAAAAACCTGGGCCTGTATTTAAAAATGGGGGTATTTCAAGAGGAAGAATAACTACTACACATGATACTGAGCAAGAGTTTTATTAATGATACCATTAAAATAGCACCTAAATAAATCAGGCACGAATTTTTTAAGTGAGGAAATGGGAGTCTATTATAAAAAAACAGATATGTCTTTAAAACTCTAAGATATGGAGGAAAGAAAAACAGTAGGAAAAAAATACCTTTAATATTGATATTTTTTGGCATAAGATCCAGTATTTATTGGCAAATAACTTTTCATACTCATAAAAATAATAACTGGTGGTAGGGGAGACCCTATAGTCTGAATGCATATGCCTCCTACCAGAATTTGTGTGTTAAATACTAACCCCCAAGGTGGTGGGAGGTGGGGTATTTAGGAGGTGATTAGGTCATGAGGGCTCCCCTCATGAATGGGATTTGTGCCCTTACAAAAGCAGCACTAAAAAGAGGGCAGAGAAAGCTTCCCTGCCTCTTCTAGTATGTAAGGTTACAGTGAGAAGACCACCAATCTACGGGGAAGCAGGTCCTCACCAGAAACTGAATCTGCCAGCACCCTGATCTTAGACTTACTTCCTAGACTTCAGAACCATGAGAAGTAAATTTCTGTTGTTTATAAGCCACTCAGTCTGTTATAACAGCCTGAATGGATTAAGACTGAGGGCTTTATGGTCTTCATTGCAGTTTTCAAGATTTTTAGAATTTTAGAAAAAGAAAAGTTTATTTGACTCAATGCCTTTTTATAAATGATGTCTATAACACTGTCTGGCAAGTCTGGATTAACTCCAAGTAATGAATAAAACTCTAATTTTTGTAATTAGCAACACAGACTATGAGAGAGGCATCTTCCAGGTGACCCAGAATTCAAAGGAAAGTAGTGTTATGCTGTTAGAGAATCTCTACCACAGGCCATGAAGTCATGAGGATTCCAGAGGGCTCTGGGTTGCAGAGCTGAACTATATTATTTGTGAATTTAGTCAGCATCCAATGAATTATCCTAATTGTCTAAAAATAAGAAGAAACTGGGCCTTTACTGAACAAGTTTGGGGATCTCTTATTTCTATTAATCTGAAACTGAAAAAATATATAGGAATTATCACCTGTGTAGAAGATTTTGAGAGGAATTTTCCTGGACTCTGATTCAGGCATACTCTAAGCCAAATTTATTTGGGGTAATGTGTTCCTTAGAAGATCTACAGAAAGCTTAAACCTCTCCCACCCAGAGTAAAGACTGAAAGGTAAAGATGGGTTACTGACTACTTGAAATAAGGAGCAAAGGGAAGGAAGGCAATGTAATAAATTTCTTCCTCTTCCTCACTTTTTTAGAAATGGCAAAACCAAGTCAAAATAAATTTTCTACTTGATACAACCACTAATTCCTACGTGAGCTGGAATTGCTTGGTAAGTCTAAGAGTAGACAGAGAGAAACAATGAGAAAGCAATGCTCTGATGTGTTGAGATGCTATGCCAGACTGCTAACTAAATTCATTCACTCACTCATTCATTCATTCATTCAAATATTCATATACACAATCATCCATACATATTATTCAGTTTATGGCATTTTTAAGGTTCTATGCTAGCATGTGTGGAAAATACAAAGATGTCTATGTTGATGAAAAGCACCCCACTTCCTAATTGTAAAAATGAGTAAATATCTCAATTTGCTTGAGGTGTGTTATACTTAATAACAGATGGCAGGACACAGCTCTCCTTCATAATCTAGTTCAAAAATACTTCATAACAAAATAAAATTTTAGAAGTCCAAAATTCAAACAACTTCAAAAAATCATTTTTAAATGCCTACATATTTAGGAGCATCTGGGTGACTCAGTGGGTTAAGCATCCAACTCCTGATTTTAGCTCAGGTCAAGATCTCAGCGTTGTGAGACCGAGTCCTGCATTGGTCTCTGTGATAGGCATGGAGCCTGCTTAAGATTCTCTCTCCCTTTGCCCCTCCCTACCTCAAATAAAAAATGCCTACCTATTTAGACATATGGCCTTTAATGTGTCCATGAGTTTATTAGTAAAAAAAACAAACAAGCTTAGTGAGAAGTGCCTAGAGAAAGGATTTAAGCAATATATGTAGGTATTTTGTTTTTATTTATCATAAATCCTACTGATAAAATGTTTCTCCCCACCTCTCACTGTCCCCTACTCTGAGAAACATGACTACCCTTTCTTTTTCTAACTCAGGAATAGGATTTGAGGGCTAAATTGCAAAGAAAAACATGGATCTGTTCCTAAATGAAATTAATCTATCCCACATGAGAAGATCAGGATAAAATACAACATTGCTATTTACTTAGTTCAAAGTATTTCTACTCTCACATTTAGAAGAGCCAGGCAGGCAGGGTTTCGTCATCTGTAAAAGAAGGGGTAGATTATGTAATATTTAAGGTCTCTTCCACCTCTAAGAGACTATGATTTTCTCTTTTATCCTTCTGAAAGCAGGCAGAAAGAGCTGTACCATGACTTGTCTGGGGCTTAAAAGAAGCTTGTCAGCACTGCTAGGTTTAGACCCGTGATTCATCCCTGCATTCACTAGTGATACAGAAAAGTCAGACTCAGCTCTCATGTAATGGAGTTCACAGTCTAGTAGGGGAGAAAAGGCAAGTGAACAGTAATGGACATGACAGAGTTTTAGGTCCCAAGCCAGGAGAAAATAAAGGGGTAAGACTTGGGAATTTTGTCTTTTCTTCTTTCAAGGCCTTCATATCTCTCTGCCAAATCTGATTATCTTATGAAGCAATGTAGGTCAGACCTCATACATTATGCTCTTAAATTAACATCTGGAAATGATATAAAATTTCACATTTTTACTCTTGACCAGAGTCAAGAATACTTAATATTTAATATTCAAAATTATTGAATATTAATATTCAATTAATTGAATTAATTCATTCAATTAATATTCAAAAATGAGCCAAGAATAATTAAACCATATTTCTCTTTTTCTAGCACATACACTATTCTGATTTAAAGAGGAGAGAGGAATTGCAATATTTATTTTTTAAATGCTCTTCATTATTAATAACAAATTTTCCCTGGATCAAAGCAATGAAGAATATCTCATCTACTTTTTCCCTTAGCAATTAAAGATTTTTCTATAAGGTGATGATTACCTAAAGATTATTTTAGATAATATACTCTTTCTCATTTTATTATGTTTGTAATGAATTCAAATGAGCCTATCCCACACTGCATTTTTGGTGCAAAATGGAACTTTTATTACCTATATATTATTAAAGGGGAACATGCTGTCCTTGGCAAGCAAACAATTTTCTCTGAGGCTGATAACTATTTGGGGCTCCAAGGGATTCTGTAATTATCTCAGGTCCAACTAAATGAAAGAGTAAAAAGTTAAAACTGTAGACACATTTTTTTTATCAACATCAGTTTGATAAAATATTTAAAATTTATAGCTAAGGAGTGTTTTGATAGTCTTTAAATTTAAAACCTTATCAATTTAGAGAATCTGGAAAGTGTGAACATTTCCCCATACCCACAGGAAACACACTCTGAATTTGGGTTCAGGGATACCACACAGTAAAAACTGAATTTGCAAACACAATCTGTACACTTGAAGAAAAAGATGGAGTATGATCAGATTAAAACTAAATTTCTAGTCCCCTAAACATTAATAATTATCACTCTAATAAATATGAAGAGATGTAAAAACAGAAATATTACTGGCACTGCCTTTAGGAGATTAGATGAATCAATTCAGAAAGGGTTTTGGAGGGAAGGGGGTAGGAGGTTGGGTGAATCTGGTGGTGGGTATTAAGGTGGGTACGTATTGCATGGAGCACTGGGTGTGGTGCATAAATAATGAATCATGGAACTGAAAAAATAAAATAGAAAAATAAAATAAAACATAAAAGTAAAAAAGAAAAGAAAACATATACTATTAGTGTCAATGTGATACTACCAGAATACAATTTATCAAAATTTCTGGATATCTGATGCTCTTCTCTTTAATACCCCCTTAATTCTAATGGTTCCCAACTAGAATACTCTCAGAAATCAGCCTGATCACAGTGAGAATCGTGGGAAGGGCAGAGGAGAGGTATTATAAGGTAGTATTTGATCTTGGCTTAAAGAATGGGTAAGATCTGGATAACATGATTGGGGTGGGCTGAGAAGGGAAAGGGAGGATAAAGTGATCCAGGCTGTAAGAAATACCTAAGTGAAAAACAGAGTGAGCAAATACAGAGCCTACATAGTAAACAAAGAAAAATTCAATTTGGCTGAACATTAGACTCCCTGGCTAATGAAGTTAAGCTAACTGGTGCTAACTCATGAAGAGGCTTAAGCAGTAAGTTGAGGAATATGAATTTCACTCTGAGTACAAAGGGAGCAGTTGAAGGCTGTATGGAAAGAGAAAGACAATAGGAGACATAGTTTAGAAAGATTTATGTGATGTTTGGGCAAAACAGATTAGGGAAAGGTGAAGCTGGAGATGGAAGCAGGGAAGAGTTATAAGGCATTGTAACTGTCTTAAAAGATCAGTGATGCTGGCCTTAATTAGATTATTGGACAATGTGAACAGATAAGAAAGTACAGATATACAAGACATTTTAATTATAGCAGTACAACTCTTCAGGTGTACAGACAAAGAAGACAATATTAAGAATGTAAAAAATACCTGCAATTCATTTAAAAGAAAAAAGGTTATTTTCCTTCTGATATAAAGAGATCTACAACCATACAGAGATTCAGTCATAGAAAAAAAAATACAAATGGCCTAAAAACATATGAAAAGATGCTCAACACTGCTCACAATTAAAAAAAAATTAAAATTACACCAAGAAGCCATTTTTCACCAGATTAATACAAATTAGAAAGTTACAACCTACTAAGTTGGTAAGATAATAATGAAACAGGAACTCTCAGATATTGTTGGTGGGAATGCAAAATAGCGTAATCTCTTTGGTAGGAATACAGAATCTAGCAAAATTATTCTCACTTCTAGCAACTAAGCCCAAAGACATACTGGTAAAGAATATGAAAAGGTACATAAACGAGCCTATTTACCATAGCAGTAATTATAATAATAGCAAAAGCCCAGAAATAACTCAAATGTCCAAAAGACAAAGCTGGATGAATAAACTATAGTCTAATCCCATAAGAAAATACCATGCAGTTTTACAAAGGAATGAGGATTATCTACATATCTTATTATAGTGAGGTCAAGTTAAAAACAACAACAATAGGGACGCCTGAGTGGCTCAGTTGGTTAAGCAGCTGCCTTCGGCTCAGGTCATGATCCCAGCGTCCTGGGATCGAGTCCCATATCGGGCTCCTTGCTCAGTAGGGAGCCTGCTTCTCCCTCTGCCTGCCACTCTGTCTGCCTGTGCTCACTCTCTCTGACAAATAAATAAATAAAATCTTAAAAAAAAAATAGTAAATCAGAATAGTATACTAACATTTTTTTAAGAAACATGTATGTAGGAGCACTTGGGAGGCTTGGGTTGGTTGAATGTCCAACTCTTGGTTTCAGCTTGGGTCGTGGTCTCGGGCTGTGGGTTTGAGTGTGGCAACTGTTTGGGATTCTTGCCCTCTCCACCCTCCACCCCCCATCACCCGCACTCTCTAAAAGTAATAAATAAAATCTTCAAAAAAAAAAAAAAAGAGTGTATGGGTACGCGTGTATGTTTGAATATGGAGGTAAATATATTTACACATTTGTTTATGCTTTTTAAAAAAGTAAAGTTAAGGGGTGCCTTAGTTGCTCAGTTGGTTAAGCATCTGACTCTTGATTTCAGCTCAGGTCATTATTTCATGTTTGTGGGACCAAGCCCCTATTGAGCTCTGCGCTCAGCGTGGAGTCAGCTTTGGATTCTCTCCCTCTGCCTCTGCCATTCCCCCCAACCAACATACACACACAGTCACTCTCTCTCTCTCAAAATGAATAAATGAATAAATAAAATCTTAAAAAAATAAAAAAAAATGGAAAGCAAACAACCCCCACCCCCCCCCCCCCCAAGTTACTTGTTGAGGGAAAAAATAGATAGGTGGAAGGGACAATGAAAGAAACCAGACTTCTTTGAATGTATCTTGTTTTGCAGATTTGACTTTGGAATGCTGTATATGCTTTATGAAAGTATAAAATCAAATTAAACCAAAATGGAAAAAAAATCCCAAAATATTTAAAATGAAATAAGCCCATGTCAAGTTGGTAAATTAACAACACAGAGAATTATTTCAAGTGACTTTAAACCATATTTTTACCTTAAAGACAAAAAAAACTACAAAGAAATACTGTACCATTTTCAGTTGTCATACTGGCATACACAGAAGCAATGAGCATACTCAGTGTTTAAAATGGTACTGTTTCCCACCAAAAAGAACCAGGGATCCTTGGAAGAGCATAACTGATTCTAGGTCTGGAGAAGCAAAATTTCTTGGCTTTTCTGATTACATAAGGATTACTGGGGTAATATAATATCAAAAAGTTTATGGGCCACTTCCAAGAATAACATTATTTAGGGCACTGGTTAGTTTATTATTTAGCCAGAGGGACTGATTTATTATGAACTATATACATTGAATATTCTTTCTATAAAAACATCATTACACTGAATAAATCTTCATATTAAAAATGCCATGAATATTCTATTAATACACTATCTTTCTTACCACAGATCACCTTCAACAAATGTATATTAAGAATCTAGGGATGTCTGGGTTGCTCAGTCGGTTAAGCATCTGCCTTCAGCTCAGGTCATGATCCCAGGGTCCTGGGATGGAGCCCCATATCAAGCTCCCTGCTGGGCAAGGGCGGAGCCTGCTTCTCCCTCTGCCTGATGCTCCCCCTGCTTGTGCTGTCTCTCTGACTAATAAATTTAAAAAAAAAAAGAATCTAGAAGCTGTAAGTGAAATAAGTCAGATAAAGACAAATACGATATGATTTCACTCATATGTGGAAATTAAGAAACAAAATAAATGAGCAAAGCAGGGGGAGGAGGGAAGGGACAACCCAAGAAACAGACTCTTAACTACAGAGAACAAACTGATGGTTAGTGAAGGGAGGTGGGTGGAGGGGATGGATGAAATAGGTGATGGGGATTAAGGGGGGCACTTGTGGTGAGCACCAGGTGATGTATGTATGTGTTGAATCACTGAATTGTACACCTGAAACTAATACTACAATTTTATGTTAACTAACTGGAATTTAAATAAAAACTTAAAAAAAGAAGAATCTAGAAGCTGAAAATATAATGGTGAACATGGAAGATAGTGCCCCTACCTTTATGAAACTCAATCTAGTAGAAAACAATGGCAATTCAAAATATTGAGATGGTACCTTGGTGGGAGGTAGTAGAGGGTGCTAAGAGAACATAAAACAGGGGCAACTAAGAGTTGGAGGATCAGAAAGTCTCCCTTGGGATGCCTGGGTGGCTCAGTTGGTTAAGCCGCTGCCTTCGGCTCAGGTCATGATCCCAGCATCCTGGGATCGAGTCCCACATCGGGCTCCTTGCTCAGCAGTGAGCCTGCTTCTCCCTCTGCCTCTGCCTGCCTCTCTGTCTGCCTATGCTCGCTCCTGCACTCTCTCTCTATCTGACAAAGAAAAAAAAAAAAAAAAATCTTAAAAAAAAAAAAAAAGTCTCCCTGAAGACATGACATCTAAGCTGATATCCAAGGGATATTCAAGAGTTTTTGTATGCTGCTTGTTTGTTGGGGATGAATTTTGTTGGGGAGTGAGCAACAAGAGGGTTAGGAAAACAGACAAGTGTAATGAGAACTAGAGTGACTCACTGAGCAACAAATGGTAATTTAGTGTGGCTGGTGGAGAGCAAGGGTGAAGGGTGAAAGAATAAGGCTAAAAGAGGCAAGCAGAGGCCATGTCATAAAGAATTTCTATAGATTATGTTAGGGGAGTTTCAACCTTATCCTCAGGGAGCCAATGAAGAATTTCCCGGAGAGAAATGCCTTCATTCAACCTGTCTACAGCATCTAGAATGGATTAGATAGGGGTAATAACACAGGAAGCAGGGAGACCAGTTAAAAGACTGATACGGAAATCCAGGTGTGACACTGGATAGAGACATGCACATTTCAGGGATCAAGTCCTGAGTTGGGCTGCCCACTCAGTGGGAAGTCTGTTTCTCCCTCTACCTCCCTCTGTTTGTATTCCCTCTCTTGCTGTCTCTCACTCTCTCTCTGTCAAATAAATAAATAAAATCTTAAAAAAAAAAAAAAAGAATCAATGGCCTTTACTGGTTGGGGTGGGGGAGAGGTATGTGGTGAAAAAGAACTAGAAATAGAAGATAATGCTTAGGCTTCTGTCTTAAGCAAATGGGTTCATAGGAAGTGACATTTAATAAGAAACACTGGAAAAGGGGCACCTGGGTGGCTTGGTTAAGTGGCTTTGGCTCAGGTCATGATCTCATATAAATAGAAATATAAATAGCTGGAGCTATTTATTTGGGTATCTTCCACATGTGAATAAGAAATAATGTCAGTAAAATAGACATTCCCCATGGGGAGTATAGAGAGAAACTTAAAGAGGGCTTAAAACAGAGTATGGAGGAACATCAACACTTAAAGGATGAGCAGAAGAAAAGAGGCACCCCAAAAGAAGTAAGAAGCAAGGACCAGAGAAAAAGGAGAAAAAGCCAGCAAATATTCCCAAAGTGCTGGATGCTGTAGAAGAACATTCTTTATTAGAAAGGGATTTTGGGGGGCGTCTGGGTGGCTCAGTGGGTTAAAGCCTCTGCCTTCAGCTCAGGTCATGATCCCAGGGTCCTGGGATGGAGCCCCACGTTGGGCTCTCTGCTCAGCAGGGAGCCTGCTTCCCCCTCCTCTCTCTCTGCCTGCCTCTCTGCCTACTTGTGATCTCTGTCAAATAAATAAATAAAATCTTAAAAAAAAAAAAAAAGAAAGGGATTTTGGCTTTAAGGTAAAGAATGTATTCACTGGAGTCATATATATAGTCAAACATTTCTTAAGTGCCTAACATGTACCAGGAACTATGCTAAGGAGTTGGGATACAGGAATATAAAATTAAACTAGAAAATAGAAAATAGATGAAACATTACTTAACCACTATTCAAAGACTGACACAATCTTCCCTAAATATGCTATGAGGAGCAAGTCTGAATTTGAATCTTAATTATCACAATTGTTGAGGATTAAATGAGATCTTGTTCATAAAGTGCTGAATTTAATATCTGCAACACAACAGGCACCCAATAAATCATACCTACTGCTGTAGGATGATCTTCCCTTCACTGATGAAGAAAAGTCCAAAAAAATACCAGTATATTATAGCAATTTACAGTAATCTTCCTAGGGGAATTATCTAAGTTAAAAATCTGTATCTATTCTAAGAATACTAAAATAAGCAAAAGGGGGAGCCTGGGTGGCTCAGTGGGTTAATTATAATCATGACCTCAGGGTCCTAGGACTGAGCCCCGCAACTGGCTCTCTGCTCAGCGAGGCGCCTGCTTCCCCCTCTCTCTGCCTGCCTCTCTGCCTACTTGTGATCTCTCTCTCTCTCTCTCTGTCAAATAAATAAAATCTTAAAAAAAAAAAAAAAGATAAGCAAAGGGATGGGAATTTTTATGGGGAACTACTGAAAGGTACCATCTCAAGGTTTTCCAACATTCCAGTTTGGTTTCAGCACAGGCACAGAAATATTTAAGTGACTTAAAGTAGGTCAACAGACTCACAGACTTCAGTACACAGCTGCTTATTTAGCTTCTCCCCCCACCCCAGGTATTACTCAAAGAAATACCACATAACTGCCTTCCCCCTCAAAAGACAGGCTCTTTGGGCTTTTCTTATTCTAGAACAAGACTTCTGGACTTTTCTAAAGTAGACAGGTTAGAAGCACGTCACAGCCCAATTATATCTCATTTTTTGTGCTTTATTTTGTTAGATTATATTCTTTAATTATCCCCATGAGAATCAAGAGATCTGCCTGTTTTTAAATAAAAAACAAAAGTACACTAAGCTGGAAGAACACAAATTCCTCTGAAACACTAAACAAGAAAATGCCAGAATACTTCTCACTTAAATTACAATTGGGAACATGAGGCTGAAATACCAATGATCAATAGGAATCTTTATTTTGCATGCTATGCAATCCAACCCCCAACCCAAATGCCTCCTTCCTACCAGCACACACTACTTTCCATTGATTTCCCACTACTTCAGTTGTTGCCTCAACTCTAGCGATCAAGGCTCCAGTGATTATCTTCTGGCCAAAGGAAAATTATTTTCCTTGTTTCTCTTTTGTTCTTCTCTAACAGACTACTAGTTATTTCGTCCAGACCATGTGGGAAGCGGGGCTACAGGCCTTCTGTCAATCATATATGCTTAGCAAGCAAAAAGTAAACAAGACATTCTTCTAGGCTGAAATGTTCTAAAAGCAAACTGTAGCATTTAAGTTTCTGAATATTCTCAGGTAGTCTATTTACTAGACCGAGTACATTAATAGACCAAGGTCTAGAGTAAAAACTAATTCAAAATTTAAACACAGATCTAAGTTTTCCTTTAATATTAAGACCAAAAAACATGAAATTGGAAACTAAGTGATATCCTCTGTTAAGGCTAAAGATACTTTTCCCTTTTCAGCCTTCAGTCAAGGTAGAATTTCATAATATCTGATCTCTTTGCAGCACAGCACAATTGCTACTTTATCAAGATAACATGGTCCCCCCCCCTTTTTTTAAAGATTTTATTTATTTATTAGTTAGAGAGAGAGAGAGAGAGCGAGCACAGGCAGACAGAGAGGCAGGCAGAGGCAGAGGGAGGAGCAGGCTCCCTGACAAGCAAGGAGCCCGATGTGGGACTCGATCCCAGGACGCTGGGATCATGACCTGAGCTGAAGGCAGCTGCTTAACCAACTGAGCCACCCAGGCGTCCCAACATGGTCCCTTTTAAAAAATTATTAAAACATGGGCGCCTGGGTGGCTCAGTGGGTTAAAGCCTCTGCCTTCAGCTCAGGTCATGATCCCAGGGTCCTGGGATGGAGCCCCAAATTGGGCTCTCTGCTCAGCAGGGAGCCTGCTTCCCCCTGCCTCTCTGCCTACTTATGATCTCTGTCAAATAAATAAATAAAATCTTTAAAAAAAAATTATTAAAACAGCTTAACTCCATCCTAACAGGTTTTGTTTTCCTGTTCGTGGGTATTTTTTTCTTCTTGGACTCTAGCATCAAACAACTATTTTTTATTTGGCAATTTATTCAGAATTCAATGACATATTAGAAGTACATCTTCCATCATAATATACAGAGACTACCTAGCAGCAATAAATCAACTACGTGGCTGGTCATGTGCTTGGTCAGGAATGAGTTGGTAGTAGAAATTAAATACCAAGATGTAATTTCAAGCTTTAAACCCCTTGTCAGATTTTACTTCTAAGGCATCACTGTAAAATTTAAAAACCTTTTTTTTTTTTAAGATTTGTTTGCTTATTTAACAAAGAGAGAGAGAGAGCGTGCGCACAAGCAGAGGGAAGAACAGGCAGAGCAGGCAGAGGGAGAAGCAGGCTCCCAGCCAAGCAAGGAGCCTAATGTGGGACTCGATCCCAGGACCCTGGGATCATGACCTAGGCTGAAAGCAGCTGCTTAACCAACTGAGCCACCCAGGCATCCCAAAACCTCTTATATTTTAACTTCATTTTCCACATAAGGCTAAAGCCAAGGAAGTCTCTTGAGATAATTTTTTTCTGCAAAACAATCATAATATAAAATAATCTTTGGGTCCTTAACAATCTTTTTTTTAAAGAGATAGAGAGCACACACGTGAATGGTGAGGGTGGAGGAGCAGGGGGAGAGGAGAGAGTACAGTTTAAGCAGGGTCCACGCTCAGCACGGAGTGGAGCCCAATATGGGGCTCAATCTCAAGACCCTGAGACCATTAACTGAGCTGAAATCAAGAGTCGGACGCTTAACCAACTGAGCCACCCACGTGCCCCTAAGGTCAGTCTTAACAATCTTAAATTCTTTCTCATTTTCCAGGTTGTATTCTCATCATCTGTACTTACCACTTCACTAAAAATTCTCTTTCCAATATGGTATCCTATTTTAAAGATGTAAATAGGTATCATTTGTGGTATATTTTTGGTGGTGGTGGGGAATCAGAGAAACCTCTCCCCTTGAAACCACCCCAGCTTTGAGATATAATTAACGTATTATGGCACATTTAGCTTCCCATACATAGTAGTTGGTTCTTTAATATCATGGTAAATACCCTCAAGCAATGGCGGTTGGGTAATTATTACAAAAAGAACAAAATTATTTGTTTGGGTAATTGTTGGGTAGTTGGTGGTTGGGCAGTTGGGTAATTATTGCAAAAGAGAACAAAAAACTTTGTTTTCATGCTGAAGATTTGCCTCTCTGAATTCCTTTAGGTCTTTTTTTTTTTCTTTTTCTTTTTTTTTTTTTTTAAAGATTTTATTTATTTATTTGTCAGAGAGAGAGAGCACAGGCAGACAGAGTGGCAGGCAGAGGCAGAGGGAGAAGCAGGCTCCCTGCCGAGCAAGGAGCCCGATGTGGGACTCGATCCCAGGACACTGGGATCATGACCTGAGCCGAAGGCAGCTGCTTAACCAACTGAGCCACCCAGGCGTCCCTAGGTCTTAGCCGATAAATGGCCTGAAGAACAGGAAATATTATGAAGTCCTATCTTTCCAAGTAAAATGCCAATCACACCAACAATCTACATCTTGAACCAAAACAGAAAAATAAGGTAGGACTCTTTTTGGAAAAAAAAGGTTTGATCACTTAATAGTTTCAGTAGATCTAAGGACTATTTCTGGCACCAAAGACGATATATCCTACAGGTCAATTACTTCATCTCCCAAAGCAGCAATAAGAGGAAGATAATACCACTTTGGCACTTTTATCCTTTGCCTGTCATGCCAGAATAGTTTTTCAATGACATTTCTGGAACCAAAATAAAACTTTGGTCTGAGTTCACTGCCTCTTTCAATTCAATTTCAATTTCAATACAATTGCATATCATTTCAATTCCTTCTTCACTGTCAGGTTTCTCAAAGAAGATGCCCACACTTACTAATTCCATTTCTCCATCCCATTTTCTACTTTTTATCATTGTTATCTAGCTTCCATTACACTCTACTGAAATTTCTCAGTAGGATTTTTTGTTTTGCCAACATAATGGGAAAAGCAGTAAATTGAAAGGGTCAGCAGAGAACTTAGGTTCAAGCCATCAACCTGACATTTATAAGCTCTGTATATTTAAACATTTCATTTCACATCAATGAGCATCACTTTCCTCACTTGTAAAATGAATGGATTAGATGAAAATCTCTAGGATATTTTCCTCTACTAAATCTACAGTTGTATGACTAAGTTCAGTCAATCTTCACTTTAACTCCTCTTTGGCATTTGACACTCATCACCACCTCCACTCCTTTATTATCGGCTCAAAACTCACACTCAGGGGGCCTGGGTCGCTCAGTCTTTAAGTGTCTGCTTTTGGCTCAGGGCATGATCCCAGGGTCCTGGGATCGAGCTCCATGTCAAGCTCCCTGCTCAGTGGGAAGCCTGTTTCTCCCTCTCTCACTCCCCCTGCTTATGTTCCCTCTCTTGCTGTGTCTCCCTCTGTCAAATAAATAAAATCTTAAAAACAAAACAACAAAAAAAACCCCTCACATTCGACTCCACTCATGACTTTAAGTGTTACCTCTAAACTTACAACATGACCATTATCTAACCCGAAATTCTCTATTTCCAAATGCGAAATTTCTCCATTTAGCCAATCTTCAACAAAGATGTAACATACACACTGGAATTTGTACGCAAACCAACAAATCACTCATCAGCTTGACCCAAATCTCTTATTTTCTTAACAATTAAATTCCTCATTACCCAGAGTCTTGGCTTAAAATCTGGGTCTTCCTTCTTTCATCTCAGTTTCATTAGATTCTGTTGATCTTTCTTCTAAACAATGGATATTCTCCCTTTTTAAATTTCATCATTCATGCCTGGATTACTCTAAAAGCCTACTACTTGTTTTCTCAATCCTAATCTGTTATTCTCCAAACTATTCAGAATTCTCTTGCACTGTTCAATATGGTAACCACTAACTAAAGGTAGCTATCTAAATAAAAATTAAGTTATATTTAAAATTCAGTCCCTAATTCATACTAGGTGCAGTTCAAGTGCTTAACAGACATATGTGTCTAGTGACTATTAATGATGGACAGCACAGATATAATCCCATTCCCACAGAAAGTTCTATTGTAAGGATCTGTTACCTTGGACAAAATTTTTAGCACACTATTTATATCATGGGTTTCTTTCTACTTAAGTGCATGGCCTAGATTATTAACACTTCACCAAATCAGTTGGAAATCTTTATTCTGGCATCTAAACCCTCCAGACTTGGCTTCATAAAACATCTTCATACATTTTCTTAGCTAAATCTGTTGGCCAAGCAGTTTTCACTAATTATGTAGGGCACTATGCTCTCATTATCAAATTCATTCCTTCAGTAAATAAACTGGGGAGATAGTTACAAGTTTGAGGGATACTGCAGAGAAGAAAACAAATAATAACCCTTGGACTGATTCATTGTTCCCTCTCCTCTCACTGGTTTTCTGCCCAACTGTCTTTCAAAGCCCATCTCCTTCAAGCTCTCCCAGCTTACCTTTCCCTTGTTAAACTCTCAGAGCACTAGTAGTATATAGGCACATTTGCACACAATTAAATAGAGATTAGTTTTGTCTTCTTTCAAGCTTTGTCTTCCCAACTAGAATTTAAGTTACTTAAGGAATTTGGCTTTTACTGCCAAAACAAGAGATACTTCTTTGTTAATGTCTACTGAAGAGTTTTAAAAAACACTGAAATCTTACGTATCTACAAAGTGGGACAATAATTATTTGACCGATCTACTTCATAGGATCAAACTGAGTAAAAGTTGTGAATAACTTGGATTTTTTAGATTTTATTTTTAAAAAATCTCTATACTCCATGAGGGGGTCAGACTCAAACTCCTGAGATCAAGAGTCACATACTCCACCAACAGAGCCAGCCAGGCACTCCTAACTTGAATTTTTCTTGTTAGCAAGAAGAAATCTCTAGGGTTTTATTACAAAAAAGCTAGAAATAAAGACTAGGCAAAAGATATGTTCTGTTTTGTTTTTGGTTGCATACAAGGGAAATGACAAAATCACTTCAAGAAAGTTAAACACTGGGACGCCTGGGTGGCTCAGTTGGTTAAGCGGCTGCCTTCAGCTCAGGTCATGATCCCAGCGTCCTGGGATGGAGTCCCACATCGGGCGGGCTCCTTGCTCGGCAGGGAGCCTGCTTCTCCCTCTGTCTCTGCTTGCCTCTCTGTCTGCCTGTGCTCGCTCTCTCTCTCTCTAACTAATAAAAATAAATAAAATCTTTAAAAAAATTAAAAAAAAAAAGGAAGTTAAACACTAAGTTTCTGTTTGATAATAAAACACAACATTCCATGGAATATAATGTTTTAAATTCAGGATGGCCTTTTTCTTCCATTTTGTTTTTAAAAAAGTGTTTCATTCATGTATTCAACAAATAGAAACTAGGCATCTACTATATTCTAGGTGCACAGGACACATTAATAAATAAAACAGACAAATCCCTCCAAGGTTTACATTCTTTTTTTTTTTTTTTAAGATTATTTATTTATTTTGTCAGAGAGAGAGAGTGAGCACAGGCAGACAGACTGGCACACAGAGGCAGAGGGAGAAGCAGGCTCCCTGGAGAGCAAGGAGCCCGATGTGGGACTCGATCCCAGGACGCTGGGATCATGACCTGAGCCGAAGGCAGCCGCTTAACCAACTGAGCCACCCAGGCGTCCCCAAGGTTTACATTCTTGAGGGAGGAGGAGAGAAAAAGATGGACAAAATAAATGGTAAATGATATAGTATATTAGAAGTTAATAAATGCTAGGGAAAAAAATAAAGCAAGGGGATATGGTAATTTTAGAGTGCTCAGGGAAGGTCTCACTGAGATGATGTGAGAAGATGACTTTTAAGGAAAGACGTGAAAGCAATAAGCAAATGAGTGATGTAGCTATATGGAGGAAGAGCCTCCCAGGCAGAGGGTAAAGCACATTGCAAAGGTTCTGAGGAAGGAGTATGCTTAGTATATTCCAGGAACAGCAAGAGGACCAGTGTATCTAGAGTGGAAATGAGCAAATGAGTGAACAGAATATATGTCATCAGAGTTAATGGTCAGACAGACTGCGTAGGCGACATAGGGTAAATGAGAAAGAAAGACACTGAGGAGTTTTGATCATAGGAATGACATCATCTGGCTTAAGTTTTATTACTATCACTCTGTCTTTTATGATAAGGATAAACTCTAATGGGGCAAGCTTAGATGCTGGAGGACGACTTAGGAGGTTAATGCAATAATACAGATGAAAGACAATGGTAGGAGAGACCAGAAATAGGCAATTCGTCAAAAAGATGAATTTAAAAATATGAATACCTATATATAATTCAAGAACCAGAATAGGTTGCTAGTTTATCGCCATTTCTGATTTTTAGATTTGTCTGATATCTAGGGAAGAAGATAATATTAGCAAATATTCAACAAATATTTATTTGGTGTTTACTATATGGCAAGTCTTATCCAACATGAAATTATTCTGCAGCAGAAGGGAGGCTGGAGTGGAAGTGCCCTGAGGTGGGTATGGTGGCAGGAGAATGGGAAGAGAGAGAAGAAAGTAGACAAGGAGACTAGCCACTTTTTAAAAAAATTTTTTAACTGTTCTTTATACTTAACTTCATTCATGAAATGAATACTTATTTAGCACTTATCAGATACCAGATACTATTCTATGTTCTTGCACGTGAATGGAACAAATGAGACAGTTATCCTTATCATAAGGTTTACACTGAGATGGAACACAAAAGTAAGAAAAATATATAATGTATCAGATAACACTAAATACACTGGAGGGGAAAAAAGCAAAGAAACTGAGTAGGGAGATAAGAAGAGTTGGGGAAAAGGTGCGGGTGTAAGTAGTAGTTTTGCTATTTTATTTTATTATTTTTTTAAGATTTTATTTATTTATTTGTCAGATAGAGAGAGAGCACAGGAGCGAGAGAGAGCGCAGGAGCGAGCACAGGCAGACAGAGTGGCAGGCAGAGGGAGAGGCAGGCTCACCGCTGAGCAAGGAGCCCAATGTGGGACTTGATCCCAGGACGCTGGGATCATGACCTGAGCCGAAGGCAGCCGCTCAACCAACTGAGCCACCCAGGCATCCCAAGTTTTGCTATTTTAAAGAAAGTAGTCAAAACCTTGCTGAAAAGGTGATCTCTGAGCTGTTACCTCAAAGATTACAAGAGCAAACCATACAGATGCAGATCTTCCTTGACTTATGACTGAGTTACATCCCAATAAATGCATTGTAAGTTGAAGATACTTCAAGCCAAAAATGCATTTAATACACCTAACCTACAAAACATAGCTTAGCTTTGCCCACCTTAACTGTGCTCTGAATGCTTACCTTAGCCTAGAGTTGGGCAAAATCATCTAACACAAAGCCTATTTGATAATGAAGTACTAAAGAGCTCATGTAATTTACTGGCTACTGTACTGAAAGTGAAAAACAGAATGGTTGTATGGATACAGAAGAGTTGTATCAGTTGTTTACTCTTGTGATTGTGTGACTGACTGGGAGCTACAGCTGCTGCCACTACTCAGCATCACAGAAAAGTGTCATACTTCATATGGCTAGCCAGGGAAAAGATCAAAATTCAAAATTCCAAGTACAATTTGTACTGAGTGTATATGGCTTTCACACCATCATAAAACTGAAAAATCATAAGCTGAACCACCTGTATTTGGATGAACAGCTTTATAGGCAGAAGGAAAAATAAATGCAAAGAAACAGAGGAAGAACTGTGATACATTTGAAAAATAGCAAGGAAGGGGTACAGCTAGAATGATATGTGTAAAGGAAATGAGTAGTAAGAAATGAAATAGATGTTCATCCTTTTTTTTTTTTAAGATTTTATTTATTTGTCAGAGAGAGAGAGAGCACACAAGCAGGGGGAGCAGCAGGCAGAGGGAGAGGGAGAAGCAGGCTCCCCGATGGACAGAGAGTCTGATGCAGGGGTTGATCCCATGACCCTGGGACCTGAGCTGAAGGCAGATGCTTAACCAACTGAGCCACCCAGGCATCCCAATGTTCATCTTTATATACAACCTACTATCTCCATTTACTATGTTCCAAGTTCCTTCCAAGTCAGAATATACATAGAAAGTATATTATATGTGCTAAAATTTCTTAAGTCCTAATGTTGGGTGTTATCAAATACTATGGCCAATAACATCATAAGACTCAAAACTCAAATAATCATTCAACTACTGAGTAGAATAGGTCACATTTCTAATTTCATCCAAAAAGAATCTGTTGAGACTAACTTTGTGGCTAGTTTCCTAAGTCTCAAAACAAATATACCCAAACATATGCTATACCAAAAAGAGAATGGGTGTTGTTTGTATCATTTCATTATATATCTTCAAATAATTAAAAGGCAGGGAAAGAATACTAGATAAGCATATTAAGAGTCTGCAGTTAAAATTCCACATACTAAGCGATAATATTAAATGATCCACATAATTATCTCAAAGATAGTTTTCTAGATTTACCTCGCTCCACAGAAGTTAAGCCATTTAGGCTGGAACCCCATTACTTTGGTTAAATTTCCTCATAGAAAATATAAACTGGGGCGCCTGGGTGGTTCAGTGGGTTAAAGCCTCTGCCTTTGGCTCAGGTCATGATCCCAGGGTCCTGGGATCGAGCTCCGCATGGGGCTCTCTGCTCAGCACGGAGCCTGCTTCCTCCTCTTTCTCTGCCTGCCTCTCTGCCTACTTGTGATCTCCGCCTGTCAAATAAATAAAATCTTTAAAAAAAAAAAAAAAGAAAGAAAATATAAACTAACTCTCAGATTTTTTAAAGGGTACACATTAGAACTCCCTAAAAATAACAGGTATTAAAATTTTCAGTAAAGACAATGTGATGTGCTTCTTATAAAGCACTTGACAGAACAAACTGAATGGAAATTTCCTGTGTTACCACAGGCCAAGTCCATTTGCCTTGTCTTCTTTTTAATCAACATGTTTTGCAATAAGATTCTGCTACAGGTCCATATATAAAGCAGAAGCTAAGTTCTAACTAATCCCAGCGTGTCCAAAGGAATTAATTTTTCTTTCATTTTCTCATGTAAGTCGTCATGATTAAGAACAAATCAGAATATTTCATAATATTAAGTATTACATGCATTTTCTATATACAGTTATACCAAGTAAAATGTGTTTCTGACTTTTTACACCATCCTTAAAACATGCTTTCAGTACAGTATGATTAACTTAGCCTAAACAAGTTCATTTAAAGAATTCTTAAAAGGTTAGTGATTTATACTACAAACTTATGTGTTAACTGTGTTAACAACAGTTATCTTCAATCTGTGAATAACAGCAGAATGGTTGGGAGAAAGTACCAACCCCAGAAGAATACCATCTTTCAACCATTAACCTTTAAGTAAACTATTAGCAATGATTTTCACTGAAAAATAATGAGCCCGAAATTCACTTTTACATTTTGAAATTTTTGTTGTTGCTGTTTGTTTACTTTTTGGTTTTCCATTTGTTTACTTTGGCATGTGATGTACCTTATGATACAGGAAGCAAAACAGAAGGGTGCTTCTTGTTTCTACACTCCCTCCTTGTGATCAAGTTCCTACCATAAAGATAGTTTTTTTTCTTCCTCTTTTTTATGATTATATTTTATTTTTCATTCTTTTAAATCAACATATAATGTATAATTGGTTTCAGAGGTACAGGTCTGTAATTCATCAGTCTTATATAATACCCAGTGCTCAATACATCACGTGCCCTCCTCAATGTCCATCACCCAGTTACCCCAGCCTCCTACCTCCTCCTCCCCTTTAGCAATTTGTTTCCTATGAACTTTTAACACATTTGACGAGAGCTATTATTTCAGAAACTTATGTATGTGGTAAACAGTTTTAAAAAGCAAGTCTATCTCCCACCCTCAATGCAAGTGTCCCAGGTCCTCTTTCCAGAGACACTCACTGTTACCTATCCAAAGACAGGCCTATGTGAAAGAAAGGGAGAAAGGAGGGAGATGGGTTTGTATACATTTTAAACTACAGTTTTAAAGAACATAACTTCTTTTCAAAAATACTTATGGATAATAGGGCATCTGGTTGGCTCAGTCAGAGAAACATGTGACTCTTGATCTCAGGGTCATGAATTCAAGCCCCATGTTGGATGTAGAGTTTACTTAAAAATAAATAAAACTTAAAAAAATACTTATGGGGAGCACCTGGGTGGCTCAGGTCTTAAGCATCTGACTCTTGGTCTCAGCTCAGGTCTTGATCTCAAGGTCGTGAGTTCAAGCCCCGTGTTGGGCTCCATACCCAGCGTGGAGCCTACTCAAAAAAAAATAAAATAAAATAACAAAAAAAAATTTATGGAACAGAATAATGAAAATATCATCACCTTGAATTCTTAATTTAATACACTACTTTACAGTTTTCAAAGCACTTTCAAGTATATCAGCTCACTGATCTTCAAAACTAACAGCCTTTGGTAAACATATTTCTACCTCAAAGAATCATCTAATTGAGTCATTTGCTATATCCATCTCTCTCAGGTAGATAACATTCAAATCAACACCAAATGAGAGCAGCTGCATACTTAAGAAACAAAAAAAGCAACACACTTCCCAAGGAGGTTAACTATCTTCTGTTGGTAGCATATTCCACTTTCTTGGATCTATAGTCTGTAACTTACTGTAATTTTAAAAATTTAAACTGTTGGGACGCCTGGGTGGCTCAGTTGGTTAAGCGGCTGCCTTCGGCTCAGGTCATGATCCCAGCATCCTGGGATCGAGTCCCACATCGGGCTCCTTGCTCGGCAGGGAGCCTGCTTCTCCCTCTGCCTCTGCCTGCCTCTCTGTCTGCCTGTGCTCGCTCTCTCTCTCTCTAACAAAAAAAAAAAAAAAAAAAAAAAATTTAAACTGTCATAAATATCACAAAAACATTTCGGAGTTACCATACACCTATTTCTAAATTAGTTCTCTATTTTAGACTATTATTGCCAATATATTTGAATAAGAAAGCCATTCTCTATTCCTTACCTATTCCCACTACATCCATAATATACAGAATTAGTCTTATTAAGGGTCTCATTTCTAACAGAAGAGCCATTATCAGTCTTGCTATTTTGATTATGTAATACATCAGAACAATCCTTCAATGCTGATGACACCACTACCTGATTTAAGCCTCCTAAAAGTAGGTTAATAATTCACAGGAAGATGTAGCACTTAACTTCTGGCTAAATATAAACACCAAACATCATATTTCCAAGTATGAAACCAGTTGATGTCTGAAGTAACAGAGATAAAATAAAAACAGCATAAAAAGAGATGTTGCACACATTTCCATGACTTAAAAGTAGTCACCCAGTACAGACCCCCTGCATAGGTATTTGAGGTTTTAAATTACATATAATATACATCACTGTACCCACACAAGTACTTAACATTAAAAAGGGTTCAAAAACTTTTTTTAAAAATTGTGGTAAAATCTAAATAAAATTTGTCACTTAGCCTTCAAAATACTTTTAAAAGACCCTAAGTAAGATGGAAGTGAAGGATCCCTCTTCCTTTTATTGATAAGAATACAATCACAGAAAAAATTAAGTAAGTCATATATATTATCCCAAGTCATAAATCCAGTGCTCACTTCAGCAGCACAGACACCAAGTCATAAACCCAAAAGAAATCAGATAGAAACTCAAAAGAAGGGATGTCTGGGTGGTTCAGTCAGTTAAGTGTCCAACTCTTGATTTCAGCTCAGGTCATGATCTCAGAGTTGTGAGATCAATCCTGGTGTTGGGTACATGGAGTCTACTTGGGATACTCTCTCCCTCTCCTTTTGCCCCTCCCTCACCCCTCACACATGTCCACTCTCTCAAATAAATTTTTTTTTCAAAAGAAACTATTTTTGAAAAAAGGGTTTTATTATGAATTCAAATTATGATCAATCCCTCCCTAAATCTTAAATTTCTTATGCTAATACAGAACTGTTAACAAATAATAGGACACTATGAAATATAGGAAGGACAAGAATAACATTTTTAGATAATCATATTTTCAAGGGCTCTCCACATCTGGATCAAGTGATTTCAACAAATCAGTGGGAGAACTGGCGGGGGGGCGGGGACCCAGAAGTCGTATTTCTCAGCCAATAATCTCTTCACAGGCCAACCCAAGATATACTGGTATGATTCTTATATTCTATGTTTTCACCATACGAAAAATTTTTTTTAAGATTTTCCTTATTTATTTAAGAGAGAGAGCAAGCACACACACGAACAAGAAAGGACAAGAAGGGGAAGCAGCAGAGGGAAAGAGAGAAGCAGGCTCCCTATTGAGCAAGGAGGTTGAGGGGGGACTCTGAACCCAGGACCCTGGGATCATGACCTGAGCTGAAGGCAGATGCTTAACCAACTGAGCCACACAGGCACCCCTGAAAGATTGTAATATAGCAAGAGGAATCATTCAAATCAAGTAGGAAAGAAATGTGGTATGAACTGAAAAAGAATCAAGTCATCATTAGTTTACTGTTATTTTAATTATCTTTGATATGGAGAGTACATTCTGTGTTGCTATACCTGTCCTAAGAACTTAAGCCTCCCATGAAAATATTAAAAACAAATGTGAACCCCAAACTGATCTAACTATTTATTTATTGAAGATTTTATTTATTTATTTGACAGAGAGAGAGAGAGAGAGAGAGAGATCACAAGTAGGCAAAGAGAGAAGGGGAAGCAGGCCCCCTGCTGGGCAGAGAGCCCGATGCTGGGCTGGATCCCAAGACCCTGAGATCATGACCTGAGCCGAAGGCAGAGGCTTAACCCACTGAGACACCTAGGTGCCCTGATATAACTATTTAGATCCGTATCTGGAAAATTAAACTCCAAGTTATCTTAGAACAAACTACAGAATTTATCTTTCATTTTAAAGGGGTCAGGAAACCTATGTTCACATTTTCTTACATATGCATAAAAAAAAACAGTTGAAGGATAAGTAAGAAACTGGTTACCTAAGGTGGCAGGGATATAAACCAGTAAAAAAGACACAGTTGGAAGCAAAATTTCAGTTAGATTATTAAAAAAATAAAAGATCTATTTATTTGTTAGAGAGAGAGAGAGAGGGTAAGCAGAAGGAGTAAGGGAGTGGGGTTTGACCTCAGGACCCTGATCACGACCTGAGACAAAATCAAGAGTGAGACACTTGACCGATGGTGCCACCCAGGTGCCTCCACAATTAGGTAATTTTTAATTTTGAACTTATGAAAATCATTACCATTCAAAAGTAAAAGAAAAGGGTATAATATTTTACTGGAATAATCTATCTTAAAACCATTTCTCAAAGCCTCCTAATTTTTATCATACCTCCTAAAAAACTGAATTTCCTGAAAAAAAGAAAAAAACTGATTTTCTATTACCCACTTAAAAGATGGGGGAGGGAAGGTTAGAAGCCAAAGTGACTTAAGACCTTCTGGATGTGTGATTTATTATATTTCATCTCTTCAACATTATTATAGAAACCTAAGAGTAACTTTCTCTCCTTACAGAAGTTTTTTAAAAGCCAGTATAGTCTAAAGATTCATATAAATGCATGCAGTAAACTTCACACTACATTCAATATGACTTTATTAAATGAGCTATCTTACTGAAATCAATGTTCCTCTGGCCAAAGAAAAAACTACAATTGCAAGAGACACTTAACCAAGTTTGGTCAATTTAAACCCTGTCAGACACTAATTTCAACTGCAGGGGAAAGAGCTGCTTTAAGGAAGTTACCCAAGTTAACTCACTATACTGTTTTCTATAACCATGTATAAACATATGGAGAAACATGAGAGATGACAGTAGGATGACTAATACACCAGAAGCTTAGGAAGACAGTTGGTGTGGGGAAATAGAATGGGTTTGGAACTAGACCTAAGTCTGAACCTGACTCTATCTCCTGATTTCGACAAATGACTTAACTTCTCCAAGTTAAGTTAATTCTGTTTCTTTAATGACAAAATGAAGCTGATACCACCTAACTTAAACATTTGTTAGGAGAATTACATGATAAGTCCACATAGGCAGGTTCCAGACTATTCAGACTAGCTCATGCAGAGGATGTAGGGCAAAAAGAAAAAGATTTCCTTAGTGAATATTTTTTGAAGTCACGTGTGAGAAAACCATGCAGAAAGAAAATAATCTAAAGTGGCAAAGAAAAGAGAGAAATTTTCTGGGAGTCGGGCAACTAGGTCTAGTCAAAAAGAATTACGGAATACATCTTTTTAAAAATGAAGATTTTTACTTCATCTATTTCTTAATTCACTTGCTCCTTTTACAAGTTCAGATGTGAACAATCATTAGCCTAGAGGAATCATTTGAATACTCTAGGGCAAATATCCATGATAAGTAAACATGGCTATCAAACTTAAGATAAAAACAATCTAAATTAGGTATTAGGTTTAAAATCACTGCAAACATTTACATTTTCTTTCACATATTTCAACAGAATTTATACATGATCACAAGAGTATCCTTTTTGTTAAAACAGGAAACTGCTTTTTAAAATATGAGATCATCTTAAGACAATTCTATACTTGTGGAATATTATTTCTTATTGGCCAAAATACTTGTTACTATAGTTGGAATCATATAAAATTTCATACAATTTCTAGTCAACTGTTTTTGACCTACAAAAACCTAATTTCACTTTCAGTGTTCAATGTGAGCCAGAAATACCATATACTGGGTTAAGACAGGTCCTGTGATCTCAGATAACAAATGGGTTGAGCTGAAAGATAGAAGAGAGGTATAGTGCATTCACTGAAATTCAAAAAAGAAAACTTATTGACATAACTATTCATTTCTCTTTCATATTTCAGCACCCATACAGACTGAAACAATTATGAATATTTTTTTCAATGCATTACTGAATATATTCTATATTAAGGCCATCTGGTAGAAAACAAATTTCCTTAGATTTGGTCCTAACCATACAGGACATGAAACTAAGTTAAAATGGAGGGGAGGGATGAAAGAAAAAAAGAAATCAAAAAAGGTTACCTCTTTGAATGTTTTTATATAATGTACCTTCTATTTCTTCATGTTATAGAGAAGATGTGCTCCTAATTCCCCCGAAGTGTCTTTTCTATAAATCACTACAGGGCGTATAATATATAGTAAAAAGTGAAAAGTATAAAAGTTCAAAAAATAATTGGGAAAGAAATACTGGGAGCAAAAATACCTAGAATGAAGTTATTTGCTAATTGGAAAATTATTACCTGGCTCTGAACTATTCCAGGCACTCTAGTGCAGAAAAATTACTGCCCTGAGAATCTACATATCTGCCTTTTAAATGTACTACATATTTGGAAGTATATAAACCAGATATTGTTCAAAGAGAAACAAAAATTATTCTTTTTAAATTGCTTAGAAGAAATTTGGGGGCTTCTTGGCCCACTACCCCTAACACACATAGCTAGAATTGGGAGAAGAGAAGCAAGGGAAATTTATTTTACTATTTCTAAAAAGTCCCTGTTAGGCTCGACGATCCAAGAGATGAAATTTGTCATGTGGATGGACGCGAGAGCTTTCTTTGCTCATTGTTGCCTGAGTGCACACATTCTACACTGAGGTTGCCTATGAGGAACTAAAAGGTTTTCCATTAAGGTAATAACACATTTCAGGATTTAACAATTCTGACTAACAACCAAGAAGTGAAGAATGCCTACTGATTTACTATTTGTTTAAGTTTCTGCCTATAGGGAATAACTGTGACACAATTCAGCTGACCAACTACTATCTTTTTAGAATAGGCTTTTTAAAGAACAGAATGATTTTTTGAAATAAAGCTCAACTCTCAGCACACCTCTTTCCAAATGTGTTCCTGCACCAGTTAAAATAGAGAGCTCGATGACTGGGTCAAGAGAGTGCTGGCCACAGCGGGGCGGAATGAGAAAATCCGCAGCCCCTCTTCCAGGAGAAGCTTTTTTTTAAGTTTGAATTTCTTAGGTTAAAAGAACTTTTCCCTCAAAGCTGCACAAATGGAACCTGCTTTTCAAACAAAACTCTAAAAAATTGATTTCTGAACCTTCTGGTTACTGCTTTTCACACACTCCTTCATTAAAACTATGCAAATTTCTTTAAACATTTTTATGCAGGTACTGCTCTTTGGACTACTTTATGGACGTTTTCCCCAGTTTAATACTAAATTTTATATACAAGCACTGATTGCATAGACCAATAAGGCTTTCTCATCTTGGTCAACAAGCTGCCAGATTAACTGCTAATTAAAAATGCACTTTATCCCACTATTCTTTTTCATGCACATCCCCTTGGAAACTGTATTTCAGAAGCAAACTATAACTTTCTCCAAATTCACAGATGACAGCTTTGGTTTTAGGAGAACAAATCTGTAGTTGCCAGTGCAGTCAGCCTGAGACCTTTGTGTCTATCAGAGGAAAGAACAAAAGGCAGCACTTCCTCCTCCAGCCCCTCCTTAGCTCTGGAGGAAGGCAGGCTTGACAGTACAGTTCAAGAAAGGACCCCATGCCGAATCTAGTGAGAGTTTCCCCTAAACAAACACACAAAGCTACCCAAGCTACCCACCTTGGATAGCTGCCTCCTGAGGCTAAAGCGTTGAACCATGGTCACCCTGAGTAATCTTCAGATAAAGCAATCCACGAAGGGAAGGGTTTTGTTTTGTTTTGTTTTTAAAAAACAGCTTCTTGGAAAAGTCGGTGGCAAAACATTTTGAAGACTATCACAGAAGTCCAAAGAATCTCCCTGGGAGTCTTAGCAAACTTGGAACCACTTCATTGTTCCATCGGGAGATACTGCAAAGCCTACGTCGGAGAGGGCGGTCGGACCGCGGCAGGGAGGGGCAGAATCCTGGAGCTGCTTCGCCCAGTGCCAAGCTCGGTTAGCACTTCCTGTGAGTCAGCTGAGAGGGGTCCAGACAGAAGGACCCCCACTCTTTCCACCAAATCCTCAGCCTAGGATGCCGCTCTGGTGCCACCTGAGACTCCGGGGGGCCGAACCTGATATTCTGGTCTGTGTGGTGCGAGGAGTGGCGCACTGGGGTTAGAAAGCATCAGCCTCAAGCGGAAACCTGGCAACTGCAATTCTTCCCAGCCTAAAGCCCAGCCCTCCCAGTGGAGGAGGTCCCCTGCAAAGAGTGACACCCCCTTCTCAACCTCCCCCTCAGGTAATCTGCTGGGTAAACGGTGTGAATAAAAGGAGGTGGGGTGGCAAAAAGCCCCTGACTGTACCAGCTATGCTCCGAGGAGACTCCTCCCAGCTGGGCTCGGCAGCTGTCCGGCTTTGTCTAAGGTAATTGGCCAAGCCTTTCCTCTTATTCACCAGGAGGAGTCCCGCCTCGGGAAGGAATGTCAGGTGCAGAGTGGCATACTTCGAGGGTGACTTCAACTTCGTTACAGAGTGACTTCAACTTCCTTACCAAGTTAAACAAACTAAGGCTGCCCCCTGAGCTAATTGACTGCTCTCATAACGATGTAATTTTTAAGTCTACACACATAACAAACAAAAAAACCAGCTCAGAGTGAATTAATGTAGGTAAAAAGGTATGAAAATAACAATCCTGAGGCCAGTTGCAAAGATAAAAAATATTTTACTATCATTTGCCAGTCTCCTCCTATTTGATTATGCTGCCAAACAACCAAGGTAAGGACAAAGCTTCATTTTCCTGAAATTTCCACTCTACATGCTCCTCTCTGAATTGTTCATTATTCCTAAATGATTTTAAAAACTGACCAGGGCAGAACTTGTTGGCATATATTAATTTTCCTTGCTCTAGTGATTCTCAATTCCCTGTAAGCATGATTATGCTTATGTTACATATAGCCTTTGCTGGAATAAACCTACTATGTGAGGTCCTTGTGTTAGACATTTCACATCTACTCTCCTATTGATTTCTTAACACCCTTCCCGGAAATATGTATTAATATCCCAATTCTTCAGGTAAGTAAAGCGGGAATATTCTAAGACATCAGTATTATCATTAGGAAATCATATAGTGTTACTAACTTTTTTCCTTTGGGTGAGAAAACTGAAAAATGAATTTCAAAAGACAGATCTTTTATACAATGGTTATTCTCAACTATACCCTTGTCACACACTCCATTTTCCAATTATCACCCAAATATAGTGCACAATTTTTAAAATTTCACATAATAAAATATCACACACATATTTCACAATACCTTAGGAAGAATACAAAAGATTTACATATGTACCAGATTCAAATAAGTAACAGGATGCTATAGCTCCAAAAAATAATCACTCTAACCAAAATATATATATTTTATATGTAAAAATATATATAAATATATAAAGCCCACTTTATATATTTATATATTTTTTGTTAGAGTGATTATTTACATATAAATTATATATAAATTTTATTCCAAAAAACTTAAATGGAGAACGGTTGAACATATTTAAATTTTTTGTGAAATTCCAAAACTAAGAAAAGTTTAATCAACAACTATGACTAAAAGTAAAGTTCCGTCATATCTAAGGTTCAGAATACGCAATGTAACCTAATATTTAAACTGACTGAAATTTAAGTCCAAGTGGAAGACAGGCTGACAGAGAACCCAAGTTCTGTGTGTTTTGTTTTGTTTTATTTTTAAAGGGTAAGAATACTAGTACTTCCATATTTTTCCTACACAATGAAACTGAATACTCAGAAAATTTCTCCTGGGAATGAATACCTAATGAGATGCCAGTGTGGAAATAATAAAATTCCTTACAGAAAGACATACTGTTTTAAATATAAACATGAAGTGCTTCTGATATAATCAACTGAAATCCCAGATAACTGCTAGACTGCAAAGAATTGCAAGAGTCCTTCTAACCCACACCTCCCAAAGAAAAGAAGAGGAAAAGGAATTAGAAAAAACTGTCACAAGTCTACACACCTAGATACACAAAAAATATCAATCATGAATTGAACAGGATACATATATCCTCAAAGTCCCAGATACATATAAAAAGATTCACGGATGAAACAAATAGTGTCTTCATTCTAGGAGGAACTTACTCATTTCTTACCTATTAATATAAGGATAAACCTCTAATTGTTCAAATGCAACAAGACCTGTTAATAATCATTTGAGTGTAGGACTGCAATCCAATCCTTGATAAGACGACAAAGAACTGAAAAGATCTTCAATAAATAGCCGTTAAAGGAAAAAGTAGAATCTCTGAACATGATCTATTTTGAGGTGTCTGGCAGCAAAGGATGAGTACAGTAGACCAAGATCAAATTTACAAAAGAAGAGCTAGAAATGTATGACCTAGAGAAATATCAACAGCTCTGCAATCATTCTTTTATAACTCCAAGACCTGAATAAACAATGTCCTTTCAGTAATCTGTGATTGAAAATCCACAACCCCCTTATTCTATATAGAAACAGACAGGAACTGTTTGTGGGGTTCTTAATCTTTTTTGGATCACACACTCTTTAGGGATCTGTTAAAAGCTATGAACTCAGTCACTGGAATGATGGACATAAAATTCATGAATGGACATGCACAGTGTTTTTGACACAATTCCAAGTATCAATGAATTCCCCTAAAGCTTGTCCAAACACCCCATTTTAAGAACTGGTTAAGTTTCCTTGGGGTGCCTGGGTCGCTCAATGGTTAAACAACCAACTCTTGATTTTGGCTCAAGTCATGATCTCGGGGTTCTGAGACTGAACCCTGGGTCAGGTTCTGCGTATGGAGCCCACTTCAGATTCTCTCTATCCCTCTCTCTCTCTCTCTTTCTCTGTCCCTCCCCACTCTCATAAGCTCTCTCTCAAACAAAAACCTCTTGACCCCATCATAACTAAAAAAGAGATGAACATCAATCACTAAGCAATCCTGTCTTCTGCTTTCTACCAGAGTTAAGAGTTTTAAGTAGATTTAGAAGCCAGAAAAAAAGTCTGCCTTTAACATGTTGGCCCCAGCTCCCCTTACATTTTCCTTATTTGTTTGTCAAATAATAATCTACTTCCAAAGCCACAAATAATCTTCAGGAAATGGCATTTTATTTGCTTTAGTTTTTATTATCTTTGTAAATATTTTACTCTCTTTATTTTATCCATCATATATAACCCCACACTAGGAATAAACATTAGTATTGATCTTATTATACATTGTCCTGCATGTGCATAAACATATGTATGTATGTTTAACTAGGACTATACTGCTTTCTGATTTACTTTATCACTTAAAAAGTCCAAAACAGGGAAGCCTAGGTGGCACAATTAAGTAGCCAACTCCTGGTTTCAGCTCAGGTCATGATCTCAGGGTCATGAGATGGAGCCCTGCCTTAGGCTCAGCACTGAGCATGGAGTCTGCTTAGATTCTCTCTCCCTCTCTCTTTGCCCCTCCCCCCACCTCTCTAAAATAAATAAATCTTTAAAAAAAAAAATGAGGGTTGCTAGAGGGGAGGTGGGGGGGAATAGGGTAATTGGGTTATGGGCATTAAGGAGGGCACCTGATGTGATGAGCCCTGGATGTTATATGCTACCTATAAATTATTGAACACTACATCTGAAACTAATGATGTACTGCAAGCTGGCCAACTAAATTAAAAAAAAAAAAAAAAGTCCAAAATAACAACAACAGAAACATACAAATACCTTGAGTAAATATTTATAAAACTTAAATAATCATCCCAGTTTAGCTTGTTTCTATATTTGAAATACTTGTCCCTCCCCCCTTTGCACCAACTTCATTCTTAAAATTCTATATAAACACATTTTTAAATAAATTGATATTAAAGTTGTATACTACTGAATATCATGCAATACAAACTATGCTTTTACAGAGAAGTAAACTAAAGTTCAAAAAGGTTTTTTCAAACTTGCCCCTAAATCACAGACTTGGTATTAGAGTCCGAACTGGAACCCCAAATACAAATTTCACTACATTGCTGTTTCCATTACATCATGCTTCCTCTTATTCTTAACAATTTAAAACGCACTAAAAAACAAACACTAAAGATATTCATGCAATAAAGTTTTTCTAAAACTGAATAATTATTCTTTTTTTTTTTTTTTTATGTGACCCTTTACACTTTAAGTTGAGTGAGTCTCTTCGAAGCCTGGCACAACTGAAGAACTCTTACAACAGAGTTATATTAAATAAATCATGTTTAAACATCATTGTGGATTTTAACCAGAGTCCTGTAATAACCCAGAAGTAACAGGGGCCAGAAATAATAGTGCCAGCTAGCTGCCAGTCAATAAAACTAAGCCTAAAAATTTAATAGGCTTTCATTAAACAACACATCATTTCAGAAAGCCCCCTTTCATTCATGCACTAAACAAGTATTTATGACACCCTTTACTTTTAAGGAAGTCACAGAAAACTTAAACAATTGTTATTAATATGGCAAGTGCTATAATACCAGGAACAGTAATGACAAAAGGAGTGATGAACTTTTATGGGACAAAGAAAGTCTTAAACCGGGAGTCTTTTTAAGGTTGGAGAGGTATTTTGCAAATGGACAAAAAAGGGGAAGGGCATTCCATGCAGCAGAAAAAATACAAGTTAAGGACGCAGAAATGTGATTCTAGTGGTAAGTAAAACTTCGTTTTTCACAGTAAAATGCAATATGTTTTTAGCCTATAGTGTTCAGAATATTTTTTGTGGAAATGTTTGTGGAATGGGACTGTAGGCTGTAACAAAATTTAGTTATTCCTCCTTTCTAAACTGCACGTTATTTGCCACTTTTATATAAATGGCCCAAATGGGAATAGCCCAACATTAATAAATAACAATGTGATAGGTTCTCTCTTTATAAAAGTGATGACTTTTAGTTACTGTCTTCCTTTAAAACAAGAAGAAGAAAATCTTTCAAAAAAATTTAGTAAATAATGCTGTCAGCTTTGGACTCCTCTGGCAATTAAGGTCCCTTAAATGATATGAGATTTCTATCTTGCAAAAACAAATTTCATTTGGCAATCTCACAACAGGTAACGATACAGATACCACATTTTATCTACATGGAACAGATTAACGTGTAGTTATTTATAAAGGTCCAAGCCACTGTCAATATAATTAACCCTGATGGTAGTACATCTTACTAAGTAGAAAAAGGTTAAAAGATGTTGATGATCAAAAAACTTGAATACCTCTTGTATTTAATTCCATAATTAACTCACTGTGATAGCTGATTTAAAGAACAGTCAATCACATCAAATAGCGTTTTTATTTTAGTGAACTGGGCATGGCTCTTTCAAATGTGCTAAACTAAGGTTGTCCCCTTCTGTATCAGCAATATTTTAAGTTTTGCACTTATTTTCCAAAAAAACTCATGCCATGCATCACCTGCAGTAAATGCATTCAAGGAAGAGGAAAAGAAGAAAAGACAGAGAAGGGAGGGGGGAAAAGTTTATTATGTGATTACCAAGTGGCAAAAAACTAACAAGACTATTATTTACTATGTTGCAAAGAACACTCAGTAAGATTATAAATATAGAATTAAACACCACAAAAACAAGTCCTTAAAACAGTTTACAAGGTGTTCCAGGTGCTGGTCCCTGCTTTCCCTCTCTAGACATCTCCTACTATTTTAAACTTAATTCCAAATTTCAGCTTAGAGGTCTGTACCTTTTGGAAAGCCTTTTCTTTCAGCCCTCACCAAGCCCTTTCTCCACCTTACCAACTGATTCTTCCTTACAACACTGTATAGTAGTCTCCCCCTCATCTGTGGAGGATGATTTCAAGACCTCCAGGGGATGACTAAAACTGTGGATAGTACTGAACCCTATATATGCAATATGTTTTCCCAGACATACTTACTTATGATAAGATTTATAATTGGGCAGTTAAAAATAATAACGAGTAATAAAATACAACATTATAACCATATACTGTAATGAAAAGTTATGTCAATGTGATCTCTTTCAAAATATCTTATTGTACCATATTCACTCTTCTTCTTGTGAGGATCTGAGATGATAAAATGCCTACATGAGATGAAGTGTGGTGAATGATGTAGGCATTGTGACATATCGTTAAGCTACTACTGACCTTGACCTTGGGGCACCTGGATGGCTCAGTTGGTTAAGCATCAGACTCTTGATTTCGGCTCAGGTCATGATCTTAGGGTTGTGAGGTCAAGCCGCACACCAGGTTCCCTGCTCAGCAAGGAATCTGCTTGAGAGTCTCTCTCCCTCTGCCCCTCCCCCCATTTGTGCGTGCTCTCTCTCTAAAATAAATAAATCTTTAAAAAAAGAAAAGCTACTACTGATCTTCTGACTATACATCAGGAGGATTATCTCCTTTTGGGCTGCAGTAAAAAGCAAAACCATGGGTAAGGGGACTGCTGTATTGTAATGTTTGTCTTCATCCCCTTCATCAAAACATACATTTCTTAGGGGTAGGGACCCTAATATGCTCATAGGGGTATTCTGATACCTACTAGTCCTTAAATATTTATTGAATAAATGGCTTCAAAATATAAGGCAGTGTTCAATGGCCTATACAAATTCAAAAGTTTCTAAGACATTCTGGAATTCCTTCTCACTCCCCTCAACCATCTCCCATACCCCTAAACTCCCTGATCTTTCTGCCTAATTAAATTTTACTTACTCTTCTATTCCACTCTTATAAGGATTAATTTTATTAATCATTTGTCAATTATTTATTTCCCATTTATGGAATACTTTTTGTAAATTAGTATTTTCCAATAAAAAATTTCCTATGAAAATTCAGAAAATATAGTAAAATATAAAGAGTAAGAAACTTTGTTCAAAATATCACCATACAGAAGTAACTACTACCATGTTTTAATGGATTTTCATCTGGGATTCTTCTCATTCATTAATTACATAAGTAATATATGAATGCTTAATTGTTGTAGCCACTATTATCAGTTTATCCTTCTTTTTACAATGAACTTCTACTATTTACCTATAAAAGTATGCAGTACTGGGACGCCTGGGTGGCTCAGTTGGTTAAGCAGCTGCCTTCGGCTCGGGTCATGATCCCAGCGTCCTGGGATCGAGTCCCACATCGGGCTCCTTGCTTGGCGGGGGGCCTGCTTCTCCCTCTGCCTCTGCCTGCCACTCTGTCTGCCTGTGCTCGCTCTCACTCTCTCTGACAAATAAATAAATAATATCTTAAAAAAAAAAAAAGCATGCAGTATTATCTTCAGGTTAGCTTGGTTTGTTTCTTAACCCAGCTAACATCATAATTACATATTAATTAGAACTCCCTTTGCTATGGTCTGAATGTTTGTGTTCTCCCAAAATTCATATGTTGAAATGCTAAAGCCCAATGTGATATTAAGAGGTGGGAACTCTGAGAGGTACTACACTCATCAGGTTGGATTAGTGCTCTTGTAAACGAGATCCCACAGAGCTCCCTAGCCCCTTCCAACATGTGAGGACACAACAAAATGTCTGCAACCTGGGAGAGGGCCCTCATGCTATGCTGGCACCCTGATCTCAGACTTCCAGCCTCTGGAACTGTGAAAAATAAAATTCTATGGTTTATAAACTATCCAGTCTGGTATTTTGTCACAGTGGCCTAAACAAACTAAGATATTGGCTTTTAAAAATTCAAGAATTTACTCAGAAAATTTTGTCAGGATATACGGATCTCTACTATTGCTACATAATATTCTATAGTACAGACAGAACAGTTTATTTAGTTTAGTTTATTACTTTATTTGGTTTATTTTTCTTGATGACAATTTAAATTATTTCTCATTTCTGCTAGTAGAAACAACAGTGCCTTGTACATGCCTACTTTTGGACACATGATGTTTCTTTCTCCAGGACAGATACTAAGATATGACCCTACCCATTCAAGGTCCAGCCCAAACTCATTTTCTTCAGAAGCCAACCCTGTCCACTTCAGTTCACTGTCATTTTAGCTTCCATATAACTCATAGTGATAGTTCTTATACTTTCATATTTGCTATTCAGGTCCTGTACTGTTATTTAGTTTTTTAAGCATTAAGCATAGGATTCTATCTTACATTTTCTATATGCTGATTGTATAGTATCTTAAACAGAGCAGACACTTAATAAGTATTTATGGAATGCCCTGGAAATCTTAAAAGAAACATTAATCTTGTCCGATAGGATATGTAACTGTCCTATTACCTTACTTCTTTATTCCAATATAAAAGATTATACAAACTCTAACATTGAACTATTACTGCTTTAGATTTCATTTTCTCCATTTGTAGACCTCACAAAAGAGAAAATCAAATGCCTTACTCAAGTCCAAAATATTCTAACTCCCTTTTAATTTCATGTCTCATGAAGAGAAATATTATCTGGCAGAATTTATACTTCAAAAAATTGATACTAGAGAGAATTACATAAACAAATTGGCAGACAAGATATAGGCCTTCCTTCTCCCAAAGAGGCACTAAGTTAACAACATATGGACCAAAATACCACTACAAAAACTCTAGGGAATAGGTGAGAAGCTATTGCACCCACACATAACATGATGAACAAGACATAACAACAGTGAAACTTGTGGTGTTTGGTGCACACATTCATGCTACTTCCCCTGCAGAACATAATATGGAACAACTAGAAAGAAACACCCCATCCCAATGTTTTTCCCTCAGGAACCCAAACAGAACAGACTAAATGTCCTACATTCTGGTTTGTCTGAGGGCTGCCTGAGGGACTGGTTTCTGTCTTGGCTGACTCAAGCCCGGAGATGACAAGAACAAGAGTTGGAAGGTGCTGCAAGTAATAGGTAAGTAGCACCTTAGAGCTGCATATCTGCAGGCAAATGCCAGGGGGAGCTAAGATCAGAAATGGTTTGAGAAGCTCTAGAACCTCCAGCTAGGCTGATAGTGAAGATATCCCCAAGCAGAAATTCAGTATGCAAAGACTGGTTATTTTTTCAAATATCCAAATCCCAACATCCTCACCTCCCAAAAAACAAAGAGAGAAAAAGCAAGCAAACAAACAGGGAAACTTGGTCCAATTAAAGGAACAAAATAAAACTCCAGTAACAGGCCTTAAAGACCTATCTAAAGAAACATAGACCTATACGGTGCCAGATAAAAAAATTTAAAATAAGTCATAAAAATGCTCAATCAGCTAAAAGAGAACACAACTAGAAGAAAACAGGAAAATGATGCATGAATGTAATGAGAGTACCAACAAAGAGAGACAGAAACTATACAAAGAAAAATTCTAGAGCCGAAAAGTACAATAACTGAATGGAAAATTTCACTGGAAGGGCTCAAGATCAGAGCTCAAGAGGCAGAAGAACCAGTGAACTTGAAGGCAGGTCATTTGAAATCAGAGTCAGAGGAGCAAAAAGAATGAAGAATGAAGTAAATAGAGCTAAGGGACTAATGGGAGGGAAACTATCAAGTTGAGAAAAAAAATATATAAATGGTCTCTAGTAAAGGTGAGTACATGGAAAATATAGTAACCTGTACTACTATAAATTTGGTGCATAGAATTTTAAAGACAAAAACATAAAAAATGTATAAATCTATGTTAATGGGTATACAATATATAAATATGTAATTTGTGGGGTACCTCGGTGGCTCATTCAATTAAGTGTCTGCCTTCAGCTCAGGTCATGATCCCAGGGTCCTGGGATTGAGCCCCATATTGGGCTCCTTGCTCAGCAGGCAGCTGCTTCTTCCCCTACCTGCCACTCTTCTTGATTGTGCTTGTTCTCTCTCTCTCTCTCTCAAGTAAATAAAATCTTTAAAAAAATATATGTAATTTGTGACATTAATAACATAAAGGGGAGGGTGGAGCTGTAAAGCAGTAGAGTTTATGTGATTTAAATTAATGGTTTAAAAAAATGCCATAACTTTAACATATTTTATGTAATTTCAGTGATAACCAGAAAGAAAGTATCTATAGAGTATACACTAAAGGAAATAAGGAGGATATCAAAACACATCACTACAGTAGTCCCTCTTTATAAGTTTCAATTTTCCACGGTTTCAATTACCTGTGGTCAAGTGCAATCTGGAAGATGATCCTCCTTCTGATGTATCCTCAGAAGATCAGTAGTAGCTGAATGCTACATCACAATGCCTTTGTCATTCACCTCACTTCATCTCATCGCATTTTATTATCGCACATCAGTGTGAGAACAAGGATGAGTACAATACAGTAAGACACTTGGAGAAAGAGACCACAGTCACGTAAGTTTTATTGTCATATATTGCTATAATTGTTTTATTATCATTGTTAATCTCTTACTGTGCCTAATTTACAAATTAATGTTTATCATAAGTATGAATGTATAGGAGAAAACAGTATATTTTGAGTTCAGTACTATGCACAGTGTCAGGCATCCATACATCCTTCACAGATAAGGGAGTAGTAATATACAAAAAATAAACAGAACACAAAAGAAAGCAATGAAAAAGGAAAGGAGAGAACCCCCAAAAAGCAATAAGATATATAGAAAACAATTAACAAAACAAGTTAAGTCCTTCCCTATTAGTAATTACTTTACATGTAAATGCATCTACACAAAACCTAAACACGGACATATACAGAAGCTTTATTCATAACTGCCCACACTTAGAAGAAACTCAGATGTCCTTTATTAGCTGAATGGATAAACTGTGCTATAATCCAAACAATGGAATATTATTCAGTGATGAAAAGGAATGAGCTACCAAGCCATGAAGACACACAGAGAAACCTTAAATCCATATTACTAAGAAATGAGGACAATCTGAAAAATTACAAATTGTACAGTTCCAACTATAGGACATTCTGGAAAAGGCAAAACTATGAAGACAGTAAAAAAAAAAGCAACAGTGGTGCCTAGAGGCTGGAGGTGGGGGTAAGGGAAGGGATAGGCAGAACACAAGATTTTTAGGGCAGTGAAAGTACTGATACTTTAATAGTGGATACATGTCATTATACATTTGTCCAAACTCACAAGTGTACAACACCAAGAATGAACCCTAATGCAAAATATGGGCTTTGGGTGATTTTGATGTGTCAACGTAAGTTCATCAATTATAACAGATATTTGGGGGATGTTAATAACGGAGGAGGCTATGCATGTGTGGGAGTATGGGAACTCTCTGAAATTTGCTATAAACCTGAAACTGCTCTAAAAAAAAAAAAAAGAAACCTCCAGGGGCACCTGGGTGGCTCAGACAGTTAAGTGTCTGCCTTTGGCTCAGATCATGACTCCCTGCTCAGCGGGGAGCCTGCTTCCCCCTCTCCCTCTGCAGCTCCCCCTGCTTGTGTGCTCTCTCCCTCCCTCCCTCTATCAATTAAATTAATGAAATCTTTAAAAATAAATAAAAATAAACAAATCTCAAAAGATCTAAATGGACTAAAACCACAGGATCTAACTATATGCTGTCTACAAGCGACTCACTTTAGAGTTAAGAACATACATAGGCTGCAAGTGGAAGGAAGAGAAAAAGATAGTCCATAAAAAGGGTAACCAAAAGACAGTAGAAATGGTTATATGAATACCAGACAAAATAGACTTCCAATCAAAATCTACTAACAAGAGACAAAGGAAGATATAATGACAAATAGGTCAGATCACCAAAAGAAATTGAACAATTATAAATATTTATGCACCAAACCTCAGAGCTCCTAAATATATAAAGCAAACTGAAAGAATTGAAAGGAAAATTGCCAGCAACACAATAGATTTCATACTCCTCTTTCAAAAATGGATAGAACAATGAGACAGAAGATCATTAACAGATGACTTTAATAACATTATAAACTAATTAGAATTAAAAGACATAGAACACTTCCACCCAACAACAGCAGAATATACATTCTTCTCAAGTGCACATGGAACATTCTCTAAGACAGATCACAGGTTAGGATAACAAGTCTTAACAAACTGAAAAATTTTGAAATCATACAAAGTTGTGCTCACAATGGAATGAAAATTGGAGCATCTACAGTTGTACAGAAATTAAACAACACACTCTTGGCCAACCAATGGGTCAAAGAAGAAGTCACAAGGTAAATTTGAAATACCTAGAGACAAATGGAAATGAAAATACAACATATCAAAACTTACTAAGTACAGCAAAAGCAGTGCTAAGAGGAAACACTGCAGCAGTAAATGAGTACATTAAAAAAGAAAGATCTTGGGACGCCTGGGTGGCTCAGCTGGTTAAGCAGCTGCCTTCGGCTCAGGTCATGATCCCAGCGTCCTGGGATCGAGTCCCACATCGATTGAGCTCCTTGCTCGGCAGGGAGCTTGCTTCTCCCTCTGCCTGCCTCTCTGTCTGCCTGTGCTCGTTCGCTCTCTCTCTGACAAATAAATAAATAAAATCTTAAAAAAAAAAAAAAAAGGAAGATCTTAACCTAACTACACCTGAAGAAACTAGAAAAACTAAATCCAAAGATGGAAAGAAATAATAAAGATTAGAGCAGTAACAGAGAACAGAACAAAAGAAAAAGATCAATGAAACCAAGAGTTGCTTTTTTAACAGGATCAACAAAGTTAAGAAAGCTTTATTTAGCTAGACTATGAGAGAGCATGAGAGCCAGCATGTGGGTGTGTGAGCAGGAGAAAACTAAAATCAGAAATGTAAGCAGGGACATTACAATCAAATCCACAGAATAAAAAGAATTTTAAGAGAATACCATGGACAACTGGTAAGCCAACAAAATGGCTAACTAAGAAAAAAAATGCTCAAATTCCTAGAAACACACAATATAACCAAGACTGAATTGTAAAGAAATAGAAAATCTTGAGGTATCTGGGTGGCTCAGTCAGTTCAGCATCTGCTTTAGGCTCAGGTCACGATCCCAGGTTCCTGAGAAGGAGCCCTGCTCAGTGGGGAGTCTACTTCTCCCTCTCCCTCTGCTCATTCTCTGTCTCTCACTTTCGGTCTCTCAAATATATAAGTAAAATCTTAAAAAAAGGAAAAGAAATAGAAAATATCAACAGATCAGTAACAGGAAAAGAGAATGAATCATTAATCAAAAGGTCGCAAGAAAGAAAAGCTCAGGATCAACCAGATGGCATCAATGGAGAGCATTCCACCAAACCTTAAAAAAAAATTACCACAAATCCTCCTAAAACTCTTCAAAAAAGTTTAAAAGGAGAGAACACTTCCAAGTTCATTCTATAAGGTCAGAATAATCCATCTCCTCAAGCCAGATAAAGACAGTACAGAAAAACTACATTACCAATATCCCTAATGAATATCAATGTAAAACTCCTCAGCAAAATAATAGCAAAGTGAATTCAACAGCACATTAAAAGGATTATACACTACAACCAAGTGGGACTTATTCTAGAAATGCCAAGATATTTCAACATAGAAATGTGATTAATATAATATGCCACAGTAACAGAAAGAAGGAAAAAAAATATATGATCCTCTAAAATTGATGCAGAAAAAGCATCTGACAAGACTCAAGACACTTTCATGATAATAACACACAAAAACATACAAAGGATTAGAAGGAAACTACCTCAACAGAAAAAAAAATAAGCCATTAATGGAAAGCCCACAGCTGACATCATACTCAATGGTGAAAGACTGAAAACTTTCTAAGACCAGAAATAAAGCAAGGATGTCTGCTCTTGCCATCTCTATTTAACACAGTACTAGAAGTCCTAGCTAGAGCAATTAAGCAAGAAAAAGAAATAAAAATGAATAAAAGGCACCCAAATTGGAAAGGGGAAAAATAAAATTATATCTGTTCACAGATGACATGAATTTATAGAAAACCCTATCGATTTCACACAAAAAAGATGTTAACACTAATAAAAGAATTCAGCAAAGCTGGAGGACATAATATCCACACAGAAAAAATCAGTTGTGTTTCTACAACTAATAATTAATAATCTGAGGAAATTAAGAAAATAATTCCATTTAAAATAGCATCAAAAAGAATAAAATATTTAAGGGGGCACCTGAATGGCTCAGTCTTGGGTCAAGATCCCTGGGTCCTGAGATCAAGTCCCCCATCAGGCTCCCTGCTCCACGGGAAGCCTGCCTCTCCCACTGCCCCTGCTTGTGTTCCCTCTCTAGCTGTGTCTCTCCCAAATAAATACATAAAATCTTAAAAAAAAAAAAAGAATAAAATATTTAAGAATAAGCCTAACCAAAAAGAAAGACCTGTACACTGGAAACTACAAAACACTGGAGAAGGAAATTTTAAAAGACACAGGTAAAAGGAAAGATATCTTATATTCAAGGATTGGAAGACTTAATATTGTCAAGGTGTCCATACTACTCTAATCAATTTACAGACTCAACAAACAAAGTCCCTACCAGTATCTCTGTGGCGTTTTGTTTTTTTTCTTTGCAGGAACAGAAAAATCCACCCTCAAATTCGTATGGAATCTCAGAGGCTTCAGAATAGCCAAAATAATTCTGAAAAAGAACATAGGGGACTCATATTTCCTGATTTCAAAGCATTTTACAGGAGTGTCTGGTTGGCTCAGTCAGGATAGCATGTGACTCTTGATCTCAGGGTTATGAGTTCAAGCCCCACATTGGATAGAGAGATTACTTAAAAATAAAATCTAAAAAAAAAAAAAAATCTAAAAACAAAACAAAACACTTTATAAAGCTGCAGTTATCAGAACAGCATTGGACTGGAATAAAGACAAAGATCAGGGATGCCTGGGTTTCTCAGTTGGTTAAGTGTCTGTCTTTGGCTCAGTTCATGATCCCAGAGTCCTGGGATGGAGTTCCCCTTCAGGTTCCTTGCTCAGTGGGAAGCCTGCTTCTCCCTCCACCTGCCACTCCCCCTGCTTGTGTATGCACACACACTCGCTCTCCCTCTCTGACCAATAAATAATCTAAAAAAAAAAAAACAAAACAAAACAGGGACGCCTGGGTGGCTCAGTTGGTTAAGCAGCTGCCTTCAGCTCAGGTCATGATCCCAGCGTCCTGGGATCGAGTCCCACATTGGGCTCCTTGCTCGGCAGGGAGCCTGCTTCTCCCTTTGCCTCTGCCTGCCACTCTGTCTGCCTGTGCTCTCTCTCTCTCTCTCTAACAAACAAACAAATAAATAAATAAATCTTAAAAAAAAAAAAACAACAACAAAGACCAATAAGACAGAATAGAGAATACAGAAATAAACCTTCATGTATATGTTCAAATGATTTTTTAACACAGGTGCTAAATCCACTCAGTGGAATAAGGAACAGTATCTTCAACAAATGGTGCTGGGAAAACTAGATGGTCACATGCAAAAGAATGAAATTGGAACTTCATCTTATACCATATAAAAAATTTAACTCAGGGACGCCTGCGTGGCTCAGTTGGTTGAGCGGCTGCCTTCGGCTCAGGTCATGATCCCAGCGTGCTGGGATCGAGTCCCACATCGGGCTCCTTGCTCGGCAGGGAGCCTGCTTCTCCCTCTGCCTCTGCTCGCTCTCTCTCTCTCTCTCTCTCTCTCTAACTAATAAATAAATAAAATCTTAAAAAAAAATTTAACTCAAAGGAAACAAGAAGCAGAAAAAGACTAATGTAACTTTATTAAACTTAAAAAACTTTTATGTAAAGCAAACACCAGAACAAAAAGGAAATTTCCATAATGGGAGAAAATGTTTACAAATCATATATTTAATAAGGAGTTAATATCCAGCATATGTAAGAACTCCTACAACTCAACAACAAAAAGCAACTCTTTAAAAAGTGGGCAAAGGATTTAAATATTTCTCCAAAGATAATATATAATGGTCAATGGTCAGTTAGCTATGAAAAGATCCTCAAAATCACTAATCATCAGAGATGCAAATCAAAACCACAATGAGGTTATCATCTCATACCCATGAGAAGGGTTACGATCAAAACAACAGAATGTAGGTGTTACTAAGTATGTGGAGAAACTGGAACCTTTGTGGATTGTTGATTGGATCATAAAATAATAGAACTACACTATCAGTAAAATAAAAGAATATGGTAGGGCAGCTCCTCAAAAAATTAAAAATAGAAATACCGTAATTCAGCAATCCCACTTCTGAGTATATACCCAGAAGAATTGAAAGCAGGGTCTTGAAGAGGTATTTGCACACCTGTGTTTACAGTGGCACAATCTACAATAGCTAAGAGGTGGAAGCAAACCAAATATCCATGAAAAGATGAACGAAAAATAAAAAATATGGTTATAAATCATAGGAATATTATCCAGTCTTTAAAAAGGATATCCTGTCACATGCTACAAAAAAGAGGAACCTTGAAGACTTTATGCTCAGCAATATAAGCCAGTCAGAAAAACACTAAAAATGCATGATTCTACTTTTATGAGCTATCTAATCAAATTCAAAGAAACAAAGTAAAATAGTGGCTACCAGTGGCTGGGGAGAGGGGGCTAAAGGGAGAGTTTTTTAAAGGATACAGAGTTTCAAATCTGCAAGGTGAAAAAGTTCTAGAGATCTGTTTGCCAACAATGTGAATATACTTAATACTACTAAATTGTACACTTAGAGAGTTAAACTGTAAATTTTCTGTTATGTCTGGTTTACCACAATTTTTTTAAAAAGCGAAACTAATTATATTTCTATCTAAGTATGCCCTTTGATTCAGCACTTTTATTTCCTTAAACTCCTCTCTCCTTTCTTGCACTTAGGGATGTAAATCAACCAACAGATGTCTTTTGCCAGGAAAATGGGTTCTTCTCTAAATAATAAAACATTCTCTCCAGATAGAAATGAAGAGTTTTGACAATAACACATCACTGCAGAGCTCTAAGTCGCCAGTACCAATTAAAAAAAAAAAAAAAAAAGGCTTATCGTCAAGAATCCTTATAAACGAACAGACAACTACTCCTTTCTGGTTTGTTCTTTATAATACCTTATTACTTATTATCACATGATGTTAAAAAAATTCTTCAAAAAGGAGTCAGTTTCTTTAGTCTTCATTTACATTTTACTGCTCATAGCTGGCATTTTTAAAAGAACAATTATATTAAAAATAACTGCAACACTAAATGAAATAATTATAATTCTGAGGTTTTGTTCTCTCGAGTGGTACCCCATGTAATTATTTACAGTGCCCAGAGCATGTTGAATATGACAGTACCACAGTCAGAGAGACAAAGGAATAACTCTTCCCTCACAGACTAAAGAAACATCTCTAGCAGTAAAAAATGAGAACACTGGTCAAAAGAAAAGACCCAAAGACCACACATATGAATGGCTGGCAAACTAAGCAACAAAAGAAGGTTGTTTAGGATTATTCTATCTTTCTATTGAGAGAACCACTTTAGCATTATGCAATGTCATTCTTAACTTTAGTATAAATACTTCTTGCCTTAATATCTAAGTTATCTGATATTAACATAGCTTAATCACCTTTCTTTTGGCTAATATTTGCATGGTATTATCTTTTCCTGTCTTTAGTTCCATCTTGCTATTTATTTTAAATTTATCTCATGAGTTCTTTCGTCTTTTTTTCCTGCTTCTTTCCTATTAACTATTTTAATATTCCACCTTATTTCTTCTATTTGTTATACATTTTTGTATTGGCCTTTTAGTGGTTACCCAGAAAATAACAGTACACATTCCTAACCTGTTATAGTCTACCTTAACCACATTCTAAACAATACAAGACCTTAACAACAATATGACTCCATTAATTCTCCATCATTTTTGTTATAGTTATTTTATTTCTATAATGTTTTAAACCTCTCAACAGTCACATTATAATTTTAAAGCTCAACTATTAACTTAAAGAAATATATGCAAATTATATACAAAGTCAACAAAATTAACCAATTATATTCCAGCTATTGGTATTTACTGAAATCCTCTACAGATAATACAGCATGGCAGCCAGGTCTTCGGGTAGTATGTGTTAGTGTTCATATCCACAGGCCTTATGTACCAAAATGGCACTCCATAGAATTTATAGCCTCTTGTTTCAGTAGTGTGGAATTTCTAGAACATAAAAGGGACTCTGATGTAGCTCTAGAACTTAGAAGTTACACTAAATGAGGACATCAACTCTCCCTCTTACATAGCATTAGGCTGCCATTTTATTTCATCCTTTCCTCCCACTGGAATGTTTCCAAGAATGCTACAGAACAAATTTCGAGGGGAACCTAGGTGGCTCAGTCTCCACCGTCTGCCTTCAGCTCAAGTAATGATTCCTGGATCCTGGTATGGAGCTCCGAATTGAACCAGGCTCCCTGTTCAGCAGGGAGTCTGCTTCTCCCTCTCTGCCCCTCCCACTGCTCATGCTCGCTCTCTCTCTCTCTCTCTCTCTCAAATAAATACAAGGGATGCCTGGGAGGCTCAGTTGGTTAAGCAGCTGCCTTTGGTTCAGGACATGATCCCAGGGTCCTGGGATCAAGTCCTGCATCGGGCTCCTTGCTCAGCAGGGAGCCTGCTTCTCCTTCTGCAGGTTCTGCCTCCAGCTTCCCTTGCTTGTGCTCTCTCTCTCTTACAAATAAATAAAATCTTAAACAAACAAACAAAATCTTTTAAAAATTTTTCTACATTAATCAGAAGGGTCTGTTAACTAAATTGCTGAGGTCCTTTAGCTGTTATGCTGAATTACACGAAATTACCATTTCTTAAGCTCAAACTGCTGAAATATTGTCAATGTCACATGGTCACAGGGTTCAGTTAAACTTAATCAAGATTTCCTTCACCTTCCTAACAAGATTTGTAGTTTAATTTCTAAAGTCATATTTTATTTAAGAGAGAGAGAATGAGCACAAGCAAGAGGAGGGACAGAGGGAGAGGGAGAAGCAGACTCCCCGCTGAGCAGGAAGCCCAATGCAGGGATTGATCCCAGGACCCTGAAATCACGACCTCAGCCAAAGGCAGAGGCTTAACTGACTGAGTCACCCAGGTCCCCCTAAAATCAAATTTTAAAAAGATTATTCTGTCGACACTCTAGGCCAATGAAGTTCATGTTTAGCTATTCAATAAAGAGAATTTGAGACAGAAGATAACTACAAAGATGATTTTGCTATAGAAATGCTGTCCAGAGACACCAGGGTGGCACAGTCAGTTAAGCCTCCAACTCCTGAGTTTAACTCAGGGTCATGATCTCCGGGTCATGAGATCGAGTCCCATATCAGGCTCTGTGCTTAGCATGGACTCTGTTTGAGATTCTCTTTCCCTCTGCCCCTCTACCCTATGTGCACTTGCTCTCTCTCACTCTCTTTCTCTAAAATAAATAAATCTTTAAAAAAAGAAAAGAAATGCTGTCCTTTTAGGGGCTAATAGGAAGAAACAAATGGATGGTAGTCTTTGTCTTTTCTATTTCACAACAGTGGCTCTCTATATTTTTCTTTCTACAGTTTAAATGTGTGCAAGCATGTCTAGGAATTCCTAGAACTGGATTTATAAGACAAAAGGAATTACACATTTTTTAAAAATTGTGGTATAACTAACACCTATATTAGTTTCAGGTGTGCACCATAATGATCCAATATTTGCATATATTATAAAATGAAGTCTAGTTAAACATCTGCTACCAGGGACACCTGGGTGGCTCAGTTGGTTAAGCGGCTGCCTTCGGCTCAGGTCATGATCCCAGCGTCCTGGGATCGAGTCCCACATCGGGCTCCTTGCTCGGCAGGGAGCTGCTTCTCCCTCTGCCTCTGCCTGCCTCTCTGTCTGCCTGTGCTCTCTCTCTCTCTCTCTCTCTAACTAATAAATAAATAAAACCTTAAAAAAAAATAAAAAACATCTGCTACCATAAAAATTTTTTTCTTATAAGAACCTTTAAGATCTACTCTTACCAACTTTCAAATATGCAATAGTGTTAACTATAGTCACCATATTGTACAATACATCCCCATAATTTATTTATTTTATAAATGGAAGTTTGTAGCTTTTGGTCCCCTTCACCTACTCTCACCCCCTACACCTCAAGGAACCATCAATCTGTTCTCTTTATCCATGAGCATGTATTTTTTTGGTCAGGTTTTCTTGGCTGTTTTTTTGTTCTTTAAGATTCTACATACAAATGAGATCATACAGTATTTGCCTTTCTCTGATTTATTTCACTTGGTATAATGGTCCATCCATGTTGGTACATATGACAAGATTTCATTATTTTTTATGGCTAATATTCCATATGTCATATATGTGAAATACACAAACACATCACATTTTCTTTACCCATTCAGTCACTGATGGACAGTTAAAGTGTTTCCCTATCTTGGCTTTTGTTAATTTCAGAAATGAATGTTTTTGTGATTTCTAACTTGGGAACAAAACTTTAGAGGGCATATCTATATCAAAGTCTCTGAAATTTCTATTCTAACAAAAGCCTCTTTAAAGGGTAAATAATGGAGTAAACATGAAAGTTGAACACATTTACCCTGGCTTTCTACTAAAATTAAATAATAAAATGCATACATCCACAAAGGCAGAGAGAACTATAGAGGACACAGCAGTAGATAAGAGATGTCAATAGAATTTTGGAAGGTGAAAAACAGATAGTCCAGTAATAAATGACTTAGCTTTCAGCTTTTCTCAGGTCAGGTAAGTGTTTGGCAGGGTAGTAGGTGATATGAGGAAATCAATAAGAACATGCCAACTTATGCTAAAAGTACAGAAAGGTCAGGACTTAGACAAGTATTAGGGACTCCTTTAAAAGCAAGGCCATAGAGTTAGGCCTGAAAATACAAGAACTAGTTAAAATTATTTATAATAAACAGTCAGATCAGCAGATCATTCTCCTAATACATAGGTGATCAGTCCAGAGGTGCACTTTCTGATGAAACTGAAATAAGGAACCATGAGGGCTGGGGGCTGGGGTGAGGTACCATTCTGAGGACAGAAGGATTAAATTGAAAGAGTACATCAGGAGATTCAATCTTTGACTAAAAAAAGAGCACAAACTAAGTACAGAAAAAGATTAAATAATGTAAGTGAGGGGCACTTGGGTGGCTCAGTAGGTTAAAGCCTCTGCCTTCAGCTCGGGTCATGATCTCAGGGTCCTGGGATTGAGCCCTGCACTGGGCCCTCTGCTTGGCAGGGAGCCTGCTTCCCCCCATCTCTCTGCCTGCCTCTTTGCCTACTTGTGATCTCTCTCTCTCCTATCAAATATATAAAATCTTTAATTAAAAAAAAAAGAATCAGAGGTCACAAAGAAACTTTGACCTTTCCTCCCAAATGCCTAAAAGAACTGAGATAGAGAACCTGCTCCAGGAAGGGAGCTATCACCACAAGTAACTACAGTAGAACCTGAACTTGGTGTGGTAGACAGGGAGGGACTTAGCAAAGTCTGTTTGTTACAATTCCTCTCTATGCCCCACTGGATCTGTATGATCCAGCATACATTTGTTTAGCAAACATTTACTCTTTTTCATCTTCCTATGAATTGTCTTCCTTTCCGTTGAAGTCCCAGATCACTACCCACTTCTCTTTAGTTCTGGATGGTATATAAGCCTCAACTGCCTGCCTTCCTATGGGCCTCATATACTTATGGAGCCACCTTACTTAAGTAATCAAATATGACTTTCTCCTGTTAATCTGTCTTATGTCAATTTAATTCTTAGACCAGCCAAAATAAACTTAAAGGACAGAGGAAATTTTTCCATTCCCCAACAACATAAAAATATTTACACTGGCATATGTAAACAGTTTATCAAAATTTAACTAAAATTTTAATAAGATGTGGGCAGGAGAGATAAGAGAACTTAATCATCTTCATGGAAGAAAATCAAAGATACTATCTACAACAGAAACAAATAGCATAAGCATGTTATTTAGAAAATATTTAAATAAATTCCAATATAAAAAGTTAAAAGTTTAAAAATGGTTGCCTGATAAAGGAAATAGAATATAGAGTTCTGATTGTTAGAACTCTGTAGTGCCTTCTTTTTTTTTAATGTTTTAATGATAAATATAAAGCTTAAAATAAATTTTCCTTGGGTTAGATATGGTGAAAAAAACTTTGGAAGAGCTCTAAGAATCTGAAAAATGGTAGCATATGAGTCTTACGGAAACTCCTTCACAAAAAATTTAAGCAAATTTATAAGCAAGTAGAATGTTTTATACTTCTAATTGTGTTAAAAAACAGAGAGATGACTTTTAAATTCTTGGTTTCAATAAATCTCTGAAAGACTAAAGACAAAGTTATATATCTGAAATAATATTAATTTCTTAACTTAATTTGTTTCTAAAGCTTATTGTTGGTCTAAGGTCACAATTCAGTCTTCCTTTGTCAAAATGCTTTTCAGAGTTTCCAGCTGTGATTTCAAAAAAACAGTACTAGAACAATATAGAATTGTGAAGCTACAAACAACGAATGGTAAGAAATAAATGCTAAAAGGAAGAAAAAAAATCCCAAGGGTCCTTGGAGGAGAGAGAGTCTCTACAGAAAAATACTGATTTAAAACATTCAATCACACAAAAATAGAATGACTTTGACATTTTCACCTTGAGCACATGATATGGAATAAATACACAATTTGCAATAAATATTTTTTAGTCTTCTTTCTACAGTTATTGGCTCATAGCTCCCCAAACTCTTGGAATTTCTAAGCATTAAGAGCAAAGGGAACATGTTTTGTTACAGTATTTGGTCTTTTGTACTTAGATCCTGAAATAGCTTCGGAGCATAAAAGGGACATATTATTCAAAACAAGCTCCCATTCGAACACACCTGATTTCATGTTTATGAGGTAACTTGTGGAAAGCCCCTAGTTAACCATAGGATGGGAGATGGTTGACAAGGGAACCAACCATATAATTAGAGTTGGAACTTTCAGCCCTACACCGCCTTGCCTCCAAGGAATAGAGAGGGACTGAAGATTGTGATCAATCACCACAGGCCAATGATATAATCAATCATGTCTATGCAATGAAGTTCCCACAAAAATCCCTTCACTATGGAGTTCTGAGAACTTCCAGGATGGTGAATACATGGAGATTCTGGGAAGGAGACACACTTAGAGGGCATGGAAACTCTGCACCTCTTCCCACAGACCTTGCCCTTTGCCTCTCTTGGCCTTTCTAGAGTTACATCCTTTTATAATAAATCTATAATCATAAGTAAAATGTTCTCCTGAGTTCTGTAGGCCACTCTAGCAAATTAATAGAGCCCAAGGAGTAAGTGGTGGGATCATCTGATCTATAGCCAGCTGGTCAAAAACACAGGTGAAAATCTGGATTTGTCAATGGCAGTTGAGAGGGAAGGGGAGGCAGTCTTGCAAGTCTGTGCCTTTAATCTGTGGGACCTGAAGCTATCCTCAGATAAGGTCAGAATTGCATCAGATTGTGGGACACCCAGCTAGTATTGCAAAGAAGTGCTTGGTGTTGGGGGGGTGGCAGACCACACATCTGGTGACCAGAAGTAAAGCGTAGTGTGTGCTGTAGTAAAGGAGGGACATAAAGGAATGTTTTTTTCCTTATATAAACATCAATTCCTCTTGCAAAGATTTGGGTTTTTGCCAGTTTCAACAGCAGCTAATTCTTTTTTACCTAATGTTTAGGTAAATCTCACTAAAAGAGGAAAAAAATACTCAGTAAACATAGTCTATATGTGACAAAGGGTGACCACTCTAAATAAGAAAATTTTTTGATTTTATTTAATAAAACACTAGAGCTACAAATCCTTGTAACAATGAAAACAAGATACAAAAGATTGTATTTATGTGCCAAAGATACAAAAGGTTGGATTTATGTGCCAACCCACAAATCTCTGCACCCGAATGCAAAGAAAGATAAGGACATAGAACTAGGAGCAAAAAACAAGGGATATACATCCCAAACCAGTATGTAGACCCAAGGCAGGTAATTTATACTGTGGCCTACGTCTCCTGAGCTGTAATTAGATCATAGAATCTTTTTTTCCATTCTCACAAAGCTCAATTTCTGACAACAGAAAAGAGCCTGAATTCCATCTTTTTGCCAAGAAACTTAAGCAAGATCACCTTATACTTCAAAGCCCTCTGGGGGAACATTTCTAAGAAGAATAAATTAACCTCACAAGTATTTATCTGCTTAAACTTAATTTGATTCTATGTTTGGTGCAACTCATCACAAATTTTGCAAAGGCACTGTGTGACACCCAAAGTATTTGGAAAATGGAAAGAAGCTTATCAGAGAAGTGTTTCCAATCAGAAACATCAGTTTTAATAACAAAATGGGTAGATTGTTTTTTCAGCTGTTTTGCGTCTTTGTACCAGACAACAGTTAAGCAAAAGAAAACATGAACACTGTTCTTTAACCCTGAAGAATGTATAGTTGTATCCTAAACAATCTACAATAATTGAAAACGAGCTCAGTGTTGTTGGAAAGCCTCTGGTGAGCTAAAGCCAGAAAACAATGTTTAAGATATTCTACGCCTACACTATGATAGGGTGATTATTTAGATGTGTATCTGCATAGCTGCTTAACATATGAGACTTTTATTATTAATAAGCCAAACATATGCTCCCTAGGACTGTATTATGTTCTATAACCTTCTATTTCACTAATGTTCTAGAAAACACTTCCCACAGAACATCCATATAGAGTACGTTATATGGATCTTCAGTTCCTGTGATGTACTACTCCATTATTAAGATTCCTATAGAGAAATGCTCAGAAATAAACATCAGAATTAGGACACTCTTACTTTTACGGCCATTCATTCTGTGATTTTTTTATATTTTATTTTTTAAATTTTATTTATTTATTTGAGAGAGAGACAGAGTGAGAGAGCATGAAGGGGAGGTCAGAGGGAGAAGCAGACTCCCCATGGAGCTGGGAGCCTGATGTGGGACTCGATCCCAGGACTTCGGGACCATGACCTGAGCCGAGGGCAGTCACTTAACCAACTGAGCCACCCAGGCGCCCCGATTTTTATATTTTAAAAAGAAAAGTGCTACTGAGAAGGAAATCTCAACAAATGCAGGATTAGCCATTTTTAAAAATCTCAAGTTCTGGTGATTCCAGCATCTGACTGACTCACTGAAGCAGAAGGGCTTCTGCCTCTATGTGAACAATCAGAGAGAACAGGGTATTTCATAAACCAGGAAAGAAGAAAACCACCACAACAGAGAAATCTAAGTAGGTACTCTGTAGCACAATACTCAAATCACGCATAATGAAAAAGCTATTAAGTTTATTGCTGGCTTATATCTGCTACCTGGAATTCACAAAATCATTCCCTCACCAAAAAGAAAAAGGAAGAGGGGCACTGGATTTCACAAAACTATCCACTCACCAAAAAGAAAAAAGAAAAAGTAACGGGTGGTATAGATACTAAAGTTTTTGTTTTTATGGTGAAACAATTTTGAGCTTAAAAAGGTGAAGCTATTCAATTGCACTGCAGAACACATTATTTTTTTAAAGACTTATTAATTTATTCATTTGACAGACAGAGAGAGATCACAAGTAGACAGAAGTGAGGGGTGGGGGAAGCAGGCTCCCCACAGAGCAGAGAGCCCGATGCGGGGCTCAATTCCAGGACCCTGAGATCATGACCCGAGCCGAAGGCAGAGGCTCAACCCACCGAGCCTCCCAGGCGCCCCAGAAAAAATTATTTTTAATGAAATAGTACTTATATCTTTAGAAGGAATTTATTTACTAAGTCATCTAAGATATTATACACTTTAAAATAATTGTTCACTCTAAACTTACTTTCACGTTCTCTTTCTCCCCGTTTCTCTCTTTTTATCTGGTATAAAGAAACAGAGTAAAAGTTTGTTGATAAAGTTTATTGTTGGAATTCCTTACTTACATATTTACTCTCCCATATAGTCAAGCTATAGGCTTACAAGGGCCTTAAAACGTTTTCCTATGTGGAGATGGCTTGAGAATCGGAAATCATTGAATTTCTTTTTGTTTTTTAAGATTTTATTTATTTATTTGACAGACAGAGATCACAAGTAGGCAGAGAGGCAGGCAGAGGGAAAGAAGGGGAAGCAGGCTCCCCGCAGAGCAAAGAGCCCGATGTGGGGCTCGATCCCAGGACCCTGGGATCATGACCTGAGCCGAAGGCAGAGGCTTAGCCCACTGAGCCACCCAGGTGCCCCACCAAAGTCCATTTTAATTAATGTTTAATTTATATTGTTGTCCTTGAAATTAGCTTTTCAGTTATAATGCTATCTAGAGCTTACTACCAAAATACTTAATAGAGTCAGATATAGGAAATGCTTTAAGTTATAAAAGAAAATGTTCATGTTATAAGTAAATTCTAAAAGCAAGGCAGGGAATAAAGACTGAATCTCTGGAAAGCTGCTGTATCTAGGATCTTTTAAAAGGCAAGCACACTTACATTAAATTAGGTTTTCAAGGTATCTCTTATTTAATACCAAAACAACCTTCCTAAACAAAGTAAAAATCCCATTATTTACTAAACATAAGAGTTTGCAAAGTTCAGAATTTAGGCCAACATTCGTGAAGAGTTAGTTTCATAACCTGGCTGGTAATTAAAAATAAGACTTTGGGATTGTATGAAGAGGTCTATGCATCCCTATTTTTCTTTTTTCTTTTTTTTAATTTTATTTATTTATTTGTCAGAGAGAGAATGAGCACAGGCAGACAGAGTGGCAGGCAGAGGCAGAGGGAGAGGGAGAAGCAGGCTCCCTGCCGAGCAAGGAGCCCAATGCGGGACTCGATCCCAGGACGCTGGGACCATGACCAGAGCCAAAGGCAGCCGCTCAACCAACTGAGCCACCCAGGTGTCTCTGCATCCCTATTTTTCTGAAGCATTATCTACAATACACAAGATTCACAAGCAACCTCAGTGTTAATGGATAGATGAATGGATAAAGAAGATGTGGTATATATACAAAACAGAATAATCTGCCACAAAATAGAATGGCATCTTACCATTTGCACCAACCTGAATAGACCCAGTGGGTATTATGCTAAATGAAATAAGTCGGACAGAGAAAGACAAATACCATATGATTTCACTTATATATGGCATCTAAAAAACAAAATACACAAAACAGAAAACTGACTCACTGATACAGGAAACAAACTGCTGGTTACTACACGGGGAGGGGTAAGGAGGGCAGGCAAAATAGATGAAGGAGATTAAGGACAAACTTCCAGGGGTGCCTGGGTGGCTCAGTCCTTAAGCATCTGCCTTTGGCTCAGGTCATGATCCTGGGGTCTTGGGATTGAGCCCCCCATCGGGTTCCCTGCTTGGTGGGAAGCCTGCTTCTCCCTCTCCCACTCCCCCTGCCTGTCTTCCTGTTCTTGCTGTCTCTCTGTGTCAGATAAATTAATAAATAAAATCTTTTAAAAAAGAAATAACAAACTTCCAGTTATAAATAAGTCATGGGGACATAATGTACAGCATAGGGAATATAGCCAATAATATTGTAATGACTCTATATGATGACAGATGGTAACTAGACTTATCATAGAGATCATTTCATAATGTAAGAAAATGTAAAGAAAATAATCAAATCACTATAACGTGCATCTAAACTAACAGGATTTTGTATGTCAATTATCCTTCAATGAAAACAAAAGAATTAGTTCCATAATCTGGTTGGTAATTAAAAATAAGACTTTGGGATTATATTAGTATTAACCAAGAAAATTATGTTTAAAATACACTGCAGGCAGTAAGAATCACTAGTATAATACAGAAGAATTAGCATGTTATTTCAACATTACTCTCAGCAATACCAGAAGGTACCAGCAGAGGACCTCTATAAATCATGGTACTAAAGCTTCCTAGTAACATCCTTCCCAAGTAAACGAGGAAATAAATTAATTTCCTGCTACTGATATTTGCTAAAATGGTTTATGTTCAAATTAATTGCCAACATCTGATTAAGATTCTAGCTCAGAAATCAAATACAAAAATTATTCTCCAACTAAAAATTTTCACATCCAAACCAGGAAAGCAATATTCAAATGTCAAATACTGCCTTCCAGATTACAACTTGCACTGTAAGATCAAAATTTTCTAAGAGCCTCCATGAAAGTGCCAATACTATTTTTAAAAAATCTCTGTAAAGTATAATATCATGATATCACAAATGACAGGTAAGCAACATTTGTTATCTTACCCTCCCAAGAGGAGCTAAACAGCTAACAAGAATTTCTTCCTCTTTGTCCCCTACAGACCTAGACCACTCCCTGTCATCACAACCGATTTCCTGAGAGATACTTTAGTGCAATCCCAGAGATGACTTCTATTGCACTAGGCTGAAATTTCTATTATTTTGAGCTGGGAATTACTGTTTTGTTGTCTTTTTAAGACAAAACCTCTTTGAATTTCAAGTATCACCAAACAGACATTAAAGAAGACAATGTTAGGTGCCTGGGGTGGCTCAGTCGGTTAAGTATCTGACTCTTGATCTCAGCTCAGGTCTTGATTTCAGGGTAGTGAGTTCAAGTCCCATGTTGGGGTCCATGCTGGGCATGGAGCCTACTTTGAAAAAACAAAAATAAAAAGAATTGGGCAATGACTTAAAAACAGAAATTCCTGAAGATCAAAGTATAATAAATGACTAGATTCTTAAACATCCCACAAAACTCTTGATTATTCTCATTTGATCATTTCCATACATTAAATAATACTACAAACATAAAGTAAGAAAAATTAGGTGGCAAGTGTAGGAAATATAAAGTGACATTCCTCATCTTTAACACTACATTATAAGATGTAATTTGAAAGCATGTCACTCTTAAAAGCAAATATTTTAAAAGTTCTTCAGAAAAGTCTTCTTTTCTAACATTCTCAAAGTTACTAAGCACCTGTCATGTTTAAGTCACTAAAAAATTTCAATTGCACTGAAATAAATTCTATGAATTTCATCAAATGAAAGTTAAAGATATGAAAAGTAAGTCAGACTGCAAAAGGGGAAAAATTTTTCAAAATGGAGCTGTGTACATTAGAAGAACCAAACAGTACCTTAGAATTAGGAAAGAAATAGCTCAGTTCTAGTTCCTGCCATATCCATTTCTGGGCATTATGTTGTTCTAGAGACTGTAATTTAAGAGGATTACTAAAGAACTAGAATAATCAAGAGTTGATAGACCAGTATGACTAAGTATTCAAAACCATGATATGGAAGAACGCCCCAGTGCTTGCTTCAGCAACATATATACAAAAATGGAACAATACAATTGATTAACATGGCCCAAGCACAAGGATGATATTCAAATTTCTGAAGCATTCATATCTGTCATGGACTTCTGGAGTCCCTAGTGAATTGCTGAAGCCACAAATTTAGATCTATGACTGTCAAGAATCTACCTGCTGGGGCACCTGGGTGGCTCAGTGGGTTAAGCCTCTGCCTTCGGCTCAGGTCATGATCCCAGGGTCCTAGGATCGAGCCCTGCATCGGGCTCTCTGCTGAGCGGGGAGCCTGCTTCCTCCTCTCTCTCTCTCTGCCTGCCTCTCTGACTACTTGTGATCTCTGTCTGTCAAATTAAAAAAAAAAAAATCTTAAAAAAAAAAAAAGAATCTACCTGCTGTGTAGTTTTCCAGTGGAGCCCGGGAGGCTCCCAATTCATTCAGTATCCCAAGAATCCTCTGACTCGCATAGCTAGAAAGTATTTTTAAGCCATTCTTTAGGCCAACTTTCTCCTTGACCTATTTATTCTAGGCTATTATGGATGGCTATGAGATTATTCTTAGCAAAACCCACAACAGAGTGGTGGTCAAAAGCATAACTTCTGGAGCTAGAGAGGCATGGTTCCGATACCCAGTAAACTTCTAACCATTTGTGTGAATTTGTAAGTCACTCCAACCTCAATCTTCTGTTTTCCTCACTTATAAAATAGAGATAATAGTATTTCACAGTACAGCATTTATACTAAGGATTCGCTATTGCATTCTAGCACTTAGAATGCTCGAGCACTAAACATTTGCTGAATTAAAAAATAAAAAAGAATATCCAGGGCACCTGGGTGGCTCAGTCAGTTACGCATCTGCCTTCAGCTTAGGTCATGATCCCAGGGTCCTGGGATAGAGCCCTGCATTGAGCTCCCTGTTTCTCCCTCTCCCTCTCTGCCTGCTGCTCCCCCTGCTGGTGTTCGTACTCTCTCTCTCTCTGTCAAATAAATAAAATCAAGGAAGATGGGTAGGTAGGTAGGTAGGTAGGTTGGTAGGTAGGCAGGAAGGAAGGGAGGGAAGAGAGGGAGGAGTGGGGAGGGGAAGGAAGGGGAGGGGAGTGGAAGGGAGGGCAGGGCAAGGGAGGGCAGGGGAGAAGGGAGAAAGCCCCAAGGGTTAGGGATAATTTACCTAGAAAAGGGATTCTTCAGAAACACTTTATGAAAGAAGCCCTGGGGCACCTGGGTGGCTCAGTGGGTTAAGTGGTTGCCTGCAGCTTAGGTCATGATCCCAGAATTCTGGGATCAAGCCCTATATCAGGTTCCCTGCTCATCGGGGAGCCTGCTTCTCTCCTGCCTGCCCTTCCCCCTGCTTGTGCTTGCTCTCTGTCTCTCTTGTTCGCTCTCCCTGTCAAATAAACAAAATCTTTAAGAAAGAAGGAGAGGAGAGGAGGGGAAGAAATCCCCCTCTGCAGAGGCAATATATACTAACTGGAAAAATACAATTTAATATAGATTTCAGTTTAATATGTTAGATTTGTCTAACAGAGGAATCCATAGTAGAATGGGCTCCTTTGGGAGATTCTGAAAGGGAAGATAACCACTTGGGGAGAATGTTACAGAGAGCTGAATAAAATGACTGTAGAAGTCCCTTCCAACCTAAGACATTGTGTTAATGAAAGATCAAAAAGGTAAGTGGAACTTTCTTTAAGACAATGCACCAGAATTCCTGTCTTACCTGTCAGACAGCTATAGCAACTTGGCAGGGGGAAAACCATAAAAGTAGAGAATTTAAAAGAACCACTGCTAAGGTACCCAGATGGCTCAGTTGGTTAGGCTGTCCAACTCTGGATCTCAGTTCGAGTCTTGATCTCAGGGTCGTGAGTTTCAGCCCTGTACTGGGGCTTCTTAAATAAATAATAATAATCATAATAAATTTAAAAAGTAAGAATCATTGCTACCACTGGGTTACCTGCCAGTCAGATTACCTGAAGCGAAGATAAATAACCTTGTACTTCCTACTTTAAAGCCCTGTTTTGAGGTTAAAACTGGTGGTTTCTGGACTACCAGTAATTTCACTGAAGTATTTTGACAGTGGATGTGGAAAGCAATGGAAAACTTCTACTCCTTTATCTAAATCTCTACTTTATTCATTTCTACTATAAGAGCTATTATTAGACTTCAAATCTTACTTTCATTGTTAAGACAAATTGTTTAATTTTTTTTCTTTAGATGTTTCAGGAAAATTAGTCTCCTTAGATGCAGTTATCCAGTTGACAGGTTTCTGATATTTTGGCAGTCTAGATCTTTCTAAGATCTTCTATACCCTCTGCCTTTCTATTACACCCCTCACACTAAAAACATGATAAAAATGTAAAATATTGAGGCATCTATGCTATGGAATGAGCACAAAAAAATTAGACTCAGCCATGTACTAGCTCTCTAGTCTTAAGCAAGTTTAAAATTTTCCCTAAGCCCTACTTACTTCATTTGTAAAAAAATAAAAAAAATTTTAAAAAGGGAGATCAGAATTACTTCAAAAAACTGACATGCAATATAAATTACATCATATACATAAACAAGATCTTGCATACATTAGATACTCAATAGGATCCCACATAATACATTAAAACAAATTCACCTCCACCAAAAAAAAAAAAAAAAAAAAAAAATCCCTGCAAAGATCACTACCAACTACATGGAAAAGAGTCTCAATTATTGAATGAGTCGCTAAAATTCAATATTCTCAGGGCAGGTTTCTTGGTATCTTAGGGCAGTAAGAAAGATGATAAGAGGGATGGTTCTCACTTTCATCCCCCTTACTTATCTGTAATTCTCCAACATTATTTGTGATTAGTGTGAGGCTACAATGAGCTCTCTTCAACCCCACCCTCAACTTCCCAATGCAGAAAGAGCTTCACAGAGACTGTGTATTTAACTGGTTATCTCAGTAAACAGAAGAAGCCTTATCTTAGGCCCTGTAAATAATTACTCCATTTTCTTATTATTTTGTTTAGATATGTGAGAATCCAGAAAGTCACTGCTCATATTTTAATGATGAACAGTATTAAAATAACTCTAAGGAATCATTGCAGTATTTTATTTCCATTATTACTCATCTGAAAAAGAAGACAAGAATAATTTAAAAGTAATAGCATATGAAACCAAACAGGTAGAATGAAATCAGTCTTTGTCACTATTCTTAGATTTCTGCCCTCATTCAAACAAGCTGATCCAGTTACTACTAGGTGAAAAAAGAAAAGAAAAAAACGTTATTTTCTCCTTTTCTTATCTCCTGCTTGACAGAACTGTATTCTTCAATTCTCTGACATGATCAACAAGATAAAAAAGCAAGAATACTAATAAACACAGAATTAGAGGGAACCCAGGGATCTAGACCTGGTATCATTCATAACCAGCTGTATAACCTCAAATAGATTTTAACATCCTTGGGCCTGTAAAATGAGGAATTTGGTTAAGGCTGTCCCTAAAGCTTAGCCGTCTGAGTCTTTGCTAATCACTTGGCAACAGCCAGGACCTACTGGCTGAAAATCATTTGTCTTACAAGGGACTCATTTTATTACCCAAAGTTTCTAAATTCTTCACTTCCTCATTATTACAACTTTGAAATCTGAGTCAGGGTCAGGGCTCCTTATCCCAGTGGGATGTTACTATGTGTTTTTTAGTTCTTGATAAATATTTGACTTGATCTTTGGCTGGAGGTATGAATATTCTTATACTATATAAACCAATAAATCCTTGCTAATTCTTTTTACAAAGAGACTTGTCATAACATAAATTTTTTTTGAGGGAGAGAGAGGCAGAGGGAGGGAGAGAGAGAGAGAATCTTAAGCAGACTCCACACCCAGTGTGGAGCCCAGTGCGAGGCCCAATCTCACAACACTAAGATCACGACCTGAGCCAAAATCAAGAGTCAGATGCTTAACCAACTGAGCCACCCAGGTGCCCCAAGATTAATTTTTAAAATCAAACATCTGTTATATATGTAAAATGATTCTATTTAGGAAAAGGGTATTTTTAAGTCCATCTATATATAAAATAAGAGACACAAATCAATGTGAATATATATTGTGACCCTAAAGTATGAAAGCACCAAAGTGAAATCTAGTTTGCTTTTACTGACTGACAAGATCACAGGTCATGATGTAGTATCAAAATAAGTCAATTTTTAACAAATACTTACTAAGCCCAACATTGTGCTAACCGGCCAAAGTTGCCTATCTTCCTTGAGATAAAACGTTGTACTATGATCTCTGAAAAAAAAATCAATCTGTTCTAGTGATTACCTTATATAATACATGATCCTGGTCTGTCCTTCTGTCTAGATTATCTATTTATCTACCTGTGAGTCTTTGGAAACTAATGGCCACAAGGGAAGACAATTTAATAGTGTTATGGATAAACGAAAGAGTAATGGGACTCTGAATGCCAAAATTCCCCCCTACAACTAAGATTCAAGGCTATTGATAAATTATACAAATCCCTTGTGAGTAAAAGGGAAAAGCAGAAGTGAGGTCACATATTATGCTCCTTTAGAGATCTAATTGCTCTGAAGTCTATACCTGTTTAATAATGTAAAGGAAAAAAAAATAATGTAAAGGAAAAGGAGGTGAGATCTAACTTGAAGAGTGAACTCAACATTGTTTTATGTTGAGCCTTCATCACAAAAGCTGCTGTTTTTTTTTAATATTTTATTTATTTATTTGACAGACAGAGATACCAAGCAGGCAGAGAGGCAGGCAGAGAGAGAGGAAGGAAGCAGGCTCCCCGCTGAGCAGAGAGCCTGATGCGGGGCTCGATCCCAGGACCCTGAGATCATGACCTGAGATGAAGGCAGAGGCTTTAACCCACTGAGCCACCCAGGCGCCCCAAAAGCTGCTGTTCTAAACAAAGGTATATAACTCATATTTTAAAAAATATAACAAAAAAAAAAAAAACCTTTTAGAAGCATCCTTAAAATAACTTTGCAAAACATATTTACCAAGTTCAAGAACACCCTAGGTATACCTTCAATTTCACCCTTATGACAACCACATTAAATGTCAATATAAGGGACGCCTGGGTGGCTCAGTTGGTTAAGCAGCTGCCTTCGGCTCAGGTCATGATCCCAGCGTCCTGGGACTGAGTCCTGCATCGGGCTCCTTGCTCATCGGGGAGCCTGCTTCTCCCTCTGCCTCTGCCTGCCACTCTGTCTGCCTATGCTCACTCTCTCTGACAAATAAATAAATAAATAAAATCTTTAAAAAAAAATAAATGTCAATAAAGATCATTAAGCATAATCAAAATATCTCTTGGATCATCACATAAATAACTATATTAAAAGAAACATACACATTCTGGACCTCTGAACTAGGGTCAATAAACCTAAAGGTTACTTATTTTGGCAACCAAGTTTTGCTCTATAAGGTACCTTTAACAGAAAACAACTAAAAAGCCAAAATATATCTCCATATCTGGCTTATTCCTACTTTTCCAAGTTCATATTATTTCCTTGACAAGAAAAAAATATTCCCTTGACAGTGTCACCTACCTGACCCTAAATACACAGAAAACAGAGATCTCTATTGGTGATCCTCAAAAATTTTAATTTTTCAGCTATTTTGTGGAAAATGGACATTAACTTACTACTTCTCCCAAACAAATCTTTAGGTCTTAAATTCTGTTTACCTTTAAGTTTTTAAAATTCTAACAGTCATTAAGTCTTACCTAAGTCTTCTATTATCTATTCATTTCCGTAGTTATCATTTCAGTTTGATATTTACAAAGGGTACCCACTATGATTATATTATAGTCACTGTACTTAATCCAGCTCATATCCTAATGATACCCTGTCCTAGTTACTTCTCAAGTCATAATCCTGTATTTATTAATGTCTTGTCCACAGGACAGTCATGACAGACACTTCCACCTGCTGATCTTGGTCTAGGCACACCACCTAGTGGTCAGCAATAGGAACTACCTCTCCCACCACCTCATTTCTTCCGCACTGGGAGAACAAACAGTACTCCTGAGTTTCAGGTTGCGCTCATAGCTCAACTAATTCAACCTTAGAGATCTCCCTTTAGGGAGTGCCTAGATGGCTCAGTTAGTTAGGTATCCCAATCTTGATCTCTGGGTTGTGAGTTCAAGCCCCGCGTGGAGCCTACTTAAAGAACAACAACAACAAAAAAAACCTCGCTTTCATGTGAACAGAATTGGATGCCATCCTGCTGTGATTTACCAAGGAGGCAGAGTCCCTTATTTATAAACCCTGGGTAAACTTCAAATTCTAAATCTACATATTATCTTAATAATTTTAAGAATGAGACTAAGAATGAGAAAGAACGGGGTTTTCGAGAGCTAAACCAAAGATGGACTACAGAGGGGCACCTGGGTGGCTCAGTGGGTTAAGCCTCTGCCTTCGTTCGGCTCAGGTCATGATCTCAGGGTCTTGGGATGGAGCCCCACATCGGGTTCTCTGCTCTGCGGGGAGCCTTCTTCTGCCTCTCTCTCTGCCTGCCTACTTGTGATCTCTCTCTCTGTCAAATAAATAAATAAAATCTTAAAAAAAAAAAAAAAAGGACTCCAGAAAGCAGTAGGCAATGAACTCTCTGTGTCTCAGCCAGTGTTGGCCTTGGTGAGAAGTCCTTTTGGGCATTCCCAGCCCTGATTCCACCTTGTGGAGATTTGGGCCCAGGAAAGCAGCCTGAAGCTGTTTCTGCTCCTGATGTGCCAGCCTGGAGGCAAAAAAAGCAGCTGGGACAGTGCTACATGGGACCTCCAGTATGGGGAAAGGTGACAGGCAGTGCCTTTCCCTTGTCCTCTGCCCAGAGCTGTCCACTTCTGTTTCATGGAAAATCCATATGCAGACCTGGAAATCATGATTCTGTCAGGCTGGTTCAGCCTTTTCAGTGTGAAATCATCCCAACATTTGGGCTCTCAGCCATCAAACAGAGGGGATTACCAGAAGAGTAATTCTACCTTCCCTTTCCACCCTACCTGCCTGTCCCAACTCCTTCCAGCCAATATTACCAAAAAAATTCTCCTTCTCTCTGTCCACACTGTAAGTAACCCACAAAACTTCCCTAACTGCAGCCTATAAAAATATACTTTTTTTTTCTAAATTCACCTATTAACAGGAATATGATATAGTGAGCTCTGAAGTAATAGTAACCTTAATAGAGAACTAGGATGACTAACTTTGAACTTCTCCTTCATTAGCTTCCAAAGTTTGTATTACCTTCACATTTCCCTTTTATTAAGCTTATTCTTAATCAGAATTAATGGCAAAAAAATAATCTCATTTATTGTTACTGTTTTATAAAATAAGGGGTATTTAAATAGCATTAATTAGTATTTTTTCACTGTTTAGTTACCACAGTAACTGTGAAATAGTGTATAATGTTTCACCTAGATTTTGGAGGAATGGAATCTGATGGCCAGTCTGAGAATCTATAAACCATTTGTAACACTGACATTCAAAAGGACTTTTCCCACAGAAATAAACAATTAAATGTTGTTTCAGAAGCTGGTAGATGCTTACACAACATGATAATAACTTCTCAGCTGAGCTCCCTGATACCTTAGCTGGTTTTTTTTTCCCCTATATTATTCCATCTTGAACATAGCTCTTTAAAAAATACATTTCACTTTTTTTGAGGAGTCAAGATGGCGGAGAAGTAGCAGGCTGAGACTACATCAGGCAGCAGGAGATCAGCTAGATAGCCTATCAAACCATTCCGAACACCTACGAATCCAACAGGAGATCGAAGAGAAGAAAAACAACAATTCTAGAAACAGAAAATCGACTACTTTCTAAAAGGTAGGACCAGCAGAGAAGTGAATCCAACGCAATGGGAAGATAGACCCCAGGGGGAGGGGCCGGCTCCCGGCAAGCGGCGGAGCACAAAATCAGGACTTTTAAAAGTCTGCTCCAGGGAGGGACATCACTCCAGAGGCTAAACTGGGGTGAAGACCTCGCCGGGACAGCGTGGACTCAGGTCCCACAGGGTCACAGAAGGATCGGGGGTGTCTGAGTGTCGCAGAGCTCACAGATATTAGAGCAGGGAAACCAGCTGCGGAGAAAGAGCCGAGGTTTCCTAGAGCTGTGGTCTGCCACACGGGCTGGTGCTCTGTGACACGGGCCGGTGCTCTGTGCGAGGGGTCCCCACAAGATCCGAGGAGACTCTGACCCAGGAGAGCTCAGGGATCTACGGGGTTCGGAGACTCCAGGTGGGACTCTGCCAGAGACAGAGACGCTTGGTCACAGGCTGGGTGAGCTCGGAGCGCTCCCAGAAGCCAGTGAGACGGGACTGATTACGCACGATTTTCTCCGAGAGCGGTCTCCGAGCGCGAATGGAGGCTGGGGAGACGGGAGTGATTAAACGCTTTTCTCTGAAGTCGCACTGAAGGCTGGGGCCCCGAGCTCTCGGCTCCTCTGAACCGGAGATTGGGAGGCCGCCATTTTCATTCCCGTCCTCTGGAACTCTACAGAAAGCATTCAGGGAACAAAAGCTCCCAAAAGCGAACCTGAGAGGATTACTTAGCCCCGCCCCTGGTAAGGGCGGTGCAATTCCGCCTGGGGCAGAGACACTTGAGAATCACTACAACAGGCCCCTCCCCCAGAAGATCAAAGAAATCCAGCCAAGACCAAGTTCACTTAACAAGGAGAACAGCGGATTCTTATCTGGACAAAATGACAAGGCGGAAAAACTCACCACAAAAAAAAGAACAGGAGGCAGGACCGAAGGCTAGGGACCTAATCAATACAGACATTGGTAATATGTCAGATCTGGAATTCAGGACGATGATTCTCAAGGTTCTAGCCGGTCTCGAAAAAGGCATGGAAGATATTAGAGAAACCCTGCCAGGAGAAATAAAAGCCCTTCCTGGAGAAATAAAAGAACTAAAGTCTAATCAAGTTGAAATTAAAAAAGCTATTAATGAGGTGCAATCAAAAATGGAGGCTCTTACTGCTAGGATAAATGAGGCAGAAGACAGAATTAGTGATATAGAAGACCAAATGACAGAGAATAAAGAAGCTGA